>JAOZGT010000005.1:5862318-6080163 GCA_035578325.1 Coelinius sp. EB29
ACTTTTAAACCAAGTAGTCACCAACTAGCCTTCGGGCTAGCAAGAAGTATCAACTTAGCACTCAACATGTAGTCATATAGCCTTCGGGCAACTAATCAATTAGTAAACTCACCGAGTAATTCAACAAGTAAATCAATTAGTAAAATCACCGAGTAAACCATCAACCATTAATTCAGTAAATCAACGAGTAAATTATCTAAATAGTTATCAAATAATCAGTTCTCAATTCGAATAGTTCTCACCTAGCAACAGTTCAAGGACATTCATCAGTTCAACTCAGAGTAAAACATCCAAGTGTATTATTCAACGAGTTAATTATCAGAGACAATTATTAGTGAAATTCACCGATATTATTTAACAGCAAAATATCTCAGACTTTATCAAATCAATTATTATATCCAGTAATTCTCAAGTCACTTCAAGGTCAATCTCAATAGTGTTTTCTCAAGTATTTATCGCAGTTTAGTCAGTCAGTTATTCAACAATTATTCAAGTCAAGTCCATGCAGTTAATCAACAATTCTGAGACAATTATCAACTTTGTACATAAACCATTTAACGTGCGGTTCAATTCCGTCAATAAACCTTTGAGAGTGATTTTAATCAACTGTGTTATCAATGTAGTTTTCCACAAATAACCACTTCCATCACACCACCCATATCCACGGCAAAATTAAGTTCCTCACCAAACACTATTAACTTCTTCCAGTGTGCGTGTTTGCTTTTCTATCAATGACCAAATATCATCGAGCGAATGACCTTTTTTGTTCTCGCCAGCCATTATCGTGTGTATTGCCAGACAGCTGATCTAAACACTCCCCACTCCAGTTCACCTGTCCATCGTTCGTGCACTCACTCTTTCCCCTCCTCTCACTCTGCTAGCTCTTGACACTTCACCGCACTACTGTAGTTCATGTACGGCGAGAGAGGGCTACTAATGACATCAATAAATCTGATTACTAATTTATGGACACTTGTGCCGTGAATTTCGGCAGTTAAAACGTGAGATGCTATGTGTCACTAGGAGACTGTTCCGGCACGAATTTGCTCTTATATACTCCTCTTAGTCTATGGACTAGTAATTATTTTTGTTTATTAATTCATTGCAATTTTTTAGCGCTAGGATGAATTTTTATAGACTCTCTCTTCGTGGTTTTTATTGCATGGGTCTCCTTCATAATTAATATGGGCCAAATGATGATCACACACTGCTTATTTTGTTGGAGTTTCTGAGACTGTGCCAGCACGTGCCACTTCTATAGTTTCACCACCGCCACACCAATTATACAATTATTTACCTTAAGCAGTAGATTGTGGAATAAAAATTATATTTTAAATGGATCTTTTTTTAGTTCTCTCCCTTTCTTGCCTTTTTCCAAACTTTAATGATTATTTTTGTCACAATTATAGGTCCTTTTCACAGAGCACTTTTGGCAACCAACCGCACAGACAGAGAGAGAGAGAGAGAGAGTTAGTTTAGGGTATTTCCCCACTTCGGTGCGGTTATCTTTCTCCGAAATGGTGGTTTTTAGAGATTAATTTTTGGAGTTCTTTCCCGAGGACAGGAAACCCTGTCAGGGCTACTTATTTTTGAGGACCCGTAGAATTATCGCGAAAAAGGGCCGACAGTAAGAGCCATCCGGCTTTTCTATGGGAATCATCCTTTTGCTAATCACACGGGGAATCGATTAGGGTTGATTAAAATATCAGCGCTCCAAAATTTAGTTGGATCTAATGGGACTAGTTGGGTATGTTTTTGGTACGGTGGAAGGTCGTGAGAGACAAGCGCAACCCTTGTTCTCTGCAAATTGCCGGGTTGTAATTGGTTTGAGTTTATTATTTTTATTATTCAATTTCATTTATCAATTACGTTCCATTGATCCCGGAGAACCGATCCATGGGAGGCGCCACAAATAATATTGAGCCTTTGGGGACTTCCATCCGTTCCTATAACTCGGGGTAGTAACCCCGAATCAATTAGATAAACATAATTAGAGGTAGAGTTTTCCCCCAATTCAAATTCGAATTGAATTGGGCGGTTCAAGGTGCCACGGCGATGAAAAATTCGCCAGTTATCCGCGTGTCGCACTGCGGCAGATCAGGATGATCCTGATTTCCCTCTCTACTTTTCCACCGAGTCAGTGTCACGACACTGACCCAGTGAGGAGTCTCCGACTTGACCTCGGTCAGTACGGGTATAAATTTCACGGGCTCCCACCTCGTGAGAGGAAGTTAATCAATTAAGTGTACTAAGGTTTATGGTGCCTGAGAGGAGTAACCAGATCCGAAAATGGTGAAGAAGGTGCCCAAAAAGGCGAAGAAGGTAAGTTTTTGGGTATTTTCTGTATTTTATCCGCGCCATTAATTTAATGACGCCGGCTTTTCCGTCTCTCGACGGGTCGACCACCTTGGCCTTCAGCCACGTGCGTCGCCATTCTTCCCCGATATATAGGGAGATAAATGAATATTTGTGTGGGTTGAGGTGTTGATATTTCCCGATGATCTTTCTCGTGGTTTTCCCGATTATGAGGTTCCCCTGAGGGTTTTATTTTCAGCCAAATCCCGGGGTTGAATGAAATAACCTCGCGGTGTCTCTCTCCGACGCGCAGTCGGCCATTTTCCCTCTCTGTCGGTGTTCACTTCGTTCACCGTGCAGCGTGGGCTCGAGTATAGTGAGTCGACTCGCCCCTCTCGCTCCCCACGCCGACAAGCGTCGGCGGTAAGTGGTGCGCGCTGAGCGGCACAGTTATCCGTTTAAAATTACGCGTGTTTTATTTCCTCATTTATAGGGGTAATTTTTAATCTTTATGCATTAAAATGTATAGGTGGTATCCGTGGATCCTAAAAATCACGGTGATATCCGATTGGACCCGATCGGCCTGGTGGTTTGCGAGTTTTCGCGATTTTAGAAAATTGGAATTAATTATTCTGATTTATTTCTCCACTATCATTGCGTATGACGAGTGGTATATTTTTCTTCTCTTCTCTCTCTCTCTCGCTCTCACGTTCCCTTATTGGGACTCCATCTCCGTTGATTCTCAGAATCTCGGAATTATTTTATTTTCAATTCGGAATTCCGATCTCCCCGGGAATTAAGATTTTGGGGTAAATTATTTCGCGCTGTTTCAGCTCCGTTGAATACAACGGCTTTGCGGGTTTACGAATCCGATTAAATAATTACGATTATTATTTTCTTTGGCCTCTCTGAGGAATTATTATTATTTTTATTATTTTTATTATTTTTGAAATTTCCGGATCTGGTACCGGTTGATTCCCGTTATGGGCTACAAATGTAAAATATGATTTCGAAATATATTGTCTCAAGCGTTCAATAATGGAACACGTAAAAATTATTTTGGCAGTTTTATTTTTTTCGTTTCAAGCCCAGCACCTCGTTTGCACCTGAAATCCACCCCTTTCTCCATTAGCCAGCCTCCTGAGCGACACCGGCAACCGTGACCTTTCCTCTCTAATCGAGTGACCTATTTTTTTCGATTTTTACATTGGTTTGAGTTTAGCGATTGAGTAACTTTTCAAATTTTTTTCGGTTTGATCATTCCGGTGAAAAATGATCTGGCGCCCAATAATTCAATTTTAGGGTAAAACTCGATTGGAAGGAAGAGGGCGAAGGTGACTCGCATTTTCTATCCCTATACGAAAATGTCATGTTACAATAGGAACGAAAAGATCCAAGTCCTGCATGCATGTGAACTCTAAATCTTGCATAACAATATCAGCAAGGGTTGGTGCAAGAGGTGAACCCATTGGTAAGCCGTAGACTTGCCGATAGAACTTACGTGGTCCATGGACTTTCCATGGTCCTCAAAAAAATGTCAATAGATGAGTTGATTGAAGCAGCGGAGTTTGTCATGAACTCTACTTCATTTTCTTTTAATGGTAAGTTCTATCGGTAAGTCTTCGGCTTACCAATGGGTTCACCTCTTGCACCAACCCTTGCTGATATTGTTATGCAAGATTTAGAGTTCACATGCATGCAGGACTTGGATTTTTTCGTTCCTATGTATAAGAGATACGTAGATGACATCATCATGGCGGTGCCTATAGGGAAGATTGATGAAGTGGTTGGGATCTTCAATCGTCAACATGAACGGATTAAGTTTACGTTTGAGATTGAGATTGAAGGAAAAATTCCCTTTTTGGATTTACTTCTGATCCGCAAAGACGGACGGATCATCACTGATTGGTATCGTAAGCCAACTTGGAATGGTAGATACCTCAATTTTTTCTCCCATCATCCGTTGGCTCAAAAACGAGGAGTAGTATTTATGCTGGTTGACCGTGCCTTTAAACTAGGTCACAAGGATTTTCTAAATACTAACCTGGAATTAATTGTTTCAACTTTGAGGAGAAACGATTATCCAAAAGAGTTTATTGAACATTGGATGCATGTAAGGCTGAGAGAATTGAGAAAACAAGACAATTTGGAAGACTCGGCGATGATTGTGAAAGAAGTTGTTATGAAGAATAAGTCAATAGTTTTGCCGTATGCAAAAGGTTTGTCACAAAACCTCAGTAGAGCTGTTTCCAAGTTTGGACTATCATTGACTTCTTCCAATAACTTGAAATTGGGTAAATTCATCAAATCCACGAAAGATCCAGTGAAGACTTTAGACAAGGTTAACACTGTCTATTGCATTCCATGTAGTGATTGTGAAGGGATCTACATAGGACAGTCCAAGCGTAAACTATTGAAACGGGTCAATGAGCACAAATCGAACTTTAAAAAACATGTGGATCAACATACGGCTCTCACGGTTCATGCACTGGACAAAAATCACTGCCTTCACTATGAAAAAACTCGAGTGTTAGGCCAGGAATCGAATTGGTACAAACGGAATCTTTCAGAAATGTATCATATCACTAAGAACGAAAAAACTGTAAATTTCAGATCTGATGTCAATGGGCTCAGCAAAGTGTACAATAATTTGATTGACTAATGGAGTGCTAAATTTGTGATTATAAGTTGGATTTAATAAGATCGGGCTTATTTAGTTATTTGGACATACTAGCTGGAGTTTGAATTTTCGAGGCTTTTTTATTTCTTGTTGGGTGTCTGGTGCACCATTGTGTTTACGGCACTGACTTTGTGATGAGTCTGGGCCAGCATGGGTTACGCCACTGATTTTGTGATGTTTTGGGAGGAATTTGGTATCATGTTAGTTTTGCAGTGTTTTTTGCTCTATAATTTGTTTTTCAAAAATGTTTTCAATTTCAACTTATCTTGATAATGGTCAAATACTATAACTCTTTCATGTTTGAAGTTAAATTTCTTACAATAATGTGCATTTCATCAGTGTTTACTATACAATTTCATACATAACCTAGAACTACACTTTTTATTTGGTAGACGAGAGTTTTAGTAATTTTTTGGAAGGGTTTTTTTAGTCCTACTGTTGTGTAATTTCTTTTGTTTTGGTTTGTTTTTTCGCAGACAAATAAAGTACAATGAGTTTTTGTCCTGATGAGGGTTTCCGTACTGGGACCGAAACGTCGACGAATGACTCAATGACGATTATTTGAGTGTTAAGAATTTTTTTCATGACCGCAAGGCCAAAAAATATATTTCTTTATTGAATTTATACGGTCGAACACTTCAATTACTAATGTAAAAATAATACCAGCGATGAAAAAAAAGAAGAACATACCAGTTTTTATGTCGGGGGTGGATAAAATTCCTTTTTTTGCCAAGAGTTTTCTTGCTTGTTTTATCATCGAAACTGGCGCATTCATTGTCTCAGCTGATTTGTTTATGCTCCAAACTGATGGTAACAAAGTCAAAAGTTGTAATTTCTGTGCCCTAGTGGTATCCTCGTGATAAAATTTGGCTTTAAAACTGTTTATCATTGCCCATAAACAACAACTATTTTCGTGACGTTCGAAAGGGGATTCGCCAGATCGTGTCAATTGTCCTTTTAGATTCAATGAGAACTTTTTTATTTTATTTTCGATCAATTTTTCATTTTGTAATTGTTTAGCAGGGATGGGAGATTCATTCAACATCTGTAATGCTTGATTGATGCCTGGTAAACGTATATCGATTTCCAATACTGAGACGTTCAATTTTTGCGAATATACCGCACTACCGCTTGAATCAGATGCTGAAAAACGATGATATATTGAGTTGAAATTACTGATATAAAAAATTTAGGTAGGAGAGGGCCAGGGAAGACGGACCTGGCGGGCAAAACGGACCATGTGATTTTTTAACAATTTTTTTTACTCGAGTCGGTTATAAAAGATATTCCCGGATCAAGTAAATTGATATATATGGATCAAACGGTCTAGAGAGGAGGGTGGAAGGTCAATTCGGGGGTCAAACAGTCTAGAGTGGAAGCTGAACGGTCAATTCAAGGGTCAAACGGTCTAGAATGGAGGCTGGAAGGTCGATTCAAGTAGTAATGACGCTTGACCCTTGAATTGATCTTCCACCCTCCACTCTAGACCGTTTGACCTTTGAATCAACCTTTCAACCTCAACCTTAAACCGTTTGACCTTTAAATCGACCTTTTAGCTTCCACTCTAGACTGTTTGACCTTTGAATCGACCTTCCACCCTCCATTCTAGACCGATTGACCAATATATATCAATTTACTTCATTCGGGAATACCTCTTATAGCCAAATCGAGTAAAAAAAAAAGAAAAAAATTACGTAGTCCGTTTTGCCTTAGGGGTCCGTGCTGCCCGCCTGGTCCATCTTGCCCAACCCTCCCCTATCAAAATCACTTATTTCTCAATTGACTCATAATAAATCATCTCATTCAATTTGGCGTCATCCAGGTGATCAGAATCCATACGATGCATAGGCTGATTCTGTTCTTGATTGAGAGTCTTTTGGGAATCACCACTGCTTTGTGATATTGTTATTTCTTCAACAACAGTACTATCGTTTGAATTTATTTTACTTCTACATTGTTTACACATCCTAGCCCCTAACTCTAACCTAAATTTTCTCTGAACCACTTCTGATAGTTTCCGAAGATTTTTCAATCTTTTGTGATTGCTCAATCCAAATGGATTACAACATCGATCACGAATTTTTTCATCGCGTGATGGCATTCTTTGTGATACTTATTTAAGAATTTGGAATTCGTAGCTATGCACATTCAAAACAAAACTGATGTGATTATGTTGTAGACACTAGTTGACACAATGTATACAGACAAAGCAGATATCATGCACGACAGAATAACAAAGCATTGATAAGAATGATTAATGAAGACATTACAGATGAAGAAATAACGATACTACAGGAATCATCAAGCAGCCCAATCTGGTGATTAAATAAAAAAGTTAAATTTTTGGATCTGGTGGAGTTACAGTTAGAAAGGAAGAGCGCTATCATGATTCGCAAGATTTGAATCAAATATCAATATTTTCTGGAAAGTGGAGAATTTTCCAGGCATGAACAATTTTGCATAGGAAATCTAATTAAGAATAATATTGTAAAAAATCTTTTCATCTGCCTTGGATTTCGGGATATTCATCAAAATGTCACGCTAAAGTCATATTATTTTGACTCATATTTGACTCATATTATTTTGTTACTTCTCTACTAAATTATCTGTTCAATATTGTTCACTCAACTAGTTTCCCATCCCAATGCCGAAAAATATTTAAATAAAGAAAAAGTAATGATAGAACTGCCGGCCCATTTTGACGTTTGATGGAATTTTTGCTTCCGGACGGAAGCTTTGTTTTCACAAGATTTTCACATTCTCTAATTTTGTGTGGAAATGATGTGTAATGTTATGAAAGATAAAGATATGATGTTTTTACGAAATGACTGTATTCATGTGTGTGTGTGTGTGTATGCAAATTTTCCATTTTCATTTTAAAAATCGTGACAATAAAAGGACAAAAGTTGTTGATAAAAATCTGAAATTTTGACTCATAATTGGTATCTGTTAGGTTAAACTTCAGGCCAAGTTTCAGGTCGATCGGTCCATTATTTCCAGAGATATCGCTATTTATCGAAAAATCGTTTTTCTTCAATATCTCGAGAACGATATGAGGTATCGATTTTTTTTTTTTCAAAATATTCGTCATGAAAATATCTATCGATTTTATCCGTACAACTTTTTTGGGCCACGTAGAGGTGACATATATGTCAATAACTATAGTTATTGCCCTTTTTCTATTTTTGTTTATTTCTCTGTGCAAATCCTTGTACGCATGATAACTTGAGAAATATTTGAGATGAAAAGTTCAAACTTGGTATGGTTTTAGGTCTTATGGTAATAAAGGTTGGTATTTTGTATGGGCGCAATCGGACCATTAGTTCCGGAGATATTCGACTTTATGTGTCAAACTATTTTCTTCAAGAACTCGAAAACTAGTGGACCGATTCAATTTTTTTTTTTTGAAATGTTCATCGCGATGGCACCTATCTATCGCAATCAAGATATATATACCCTCTCATTGAAAGTTTTCGAGATATTACCGTTTTTCTGTTTTTTTCTTTCGAAACTCGTTCACATGTACTATAATACGACTAATAGTTGGAGTGAGGATCTGAAATTTGTGCTGGGACTTGATATTGTCGGGTTACACTTCTGTACGCAATGACAGGTCGATGTGTCTACTATAGTCCTTGAGATACGGACAACCAATTTTTTTTTCATTCGTTTTCCCTTCGAATGGGATCAAGGTTGGTGATGAGTGCGAAATTCCGACAAAACTTTGATCCTTTTGAATTTGTCTTGAGGAGAAAATGAAATTGACATTTAATTCATAAATTTACTTCACTAATTTTGGTTAAATTTCAGTTCAATACGATAAGATGGCTTGTAGTAAATAATTGTTTCATTCGAGAATGTGACTAATTGAAAAATTAAAATACTTTTTTAAAATAAAATTTTCATTTTTTTTCTCTTTTGACGTGGATACGTTTATGTTTTCGTTTTGGTCTGGAGCATTTTGTGCGCCAGACGACATTCAGTGGCGCCATCTGTTGGCGTATGAAGGAACTAAGCCCGGGATCTACTTTACCGACTGAGGGCGGAATCTAGAAGGTTCTCGAAAGTTCTAGAAGGTTCTAGAAAGTTCTAGAAGGTGTTTCAGAGTTCTATAATGTTCTTGAAAGTTCTAGAATATTCTAGAAAGTTCTAGAAGGTTTTCGAAAATTCTAGAATATGCTAGAAAGTTCTCGAAAGTTCTAGAATGTTCTAAAAAGTTCTAGAAGGTTCTCGAAAGTTCTAGAATGTTCTAGAAAGTTCTCGAAGGTTCTAGAAGGTGCTTCAAAGTTCTCAAATATTTGGGAAAGTTCTAAAATGTTCTAGAAAGTTCTAGAATGTTCCAAAAAGTTCCAAAATATTTTTGAAAGCTATATAATGTTCTAGAAAATGCCAGAAAAGGCGGTACCTTCGAAAATATCGTATATCAATACGATACCTTACAACATACGCCATTGGTATATGTTGCATTAAGCAGAGTCACTACGCTTGAGGGTCTGTACTTGACGAATGCTAAGAATGATTTCACATTTTACCATGGGCGACGTGAATTATTTGAAGCAGTAAAGAACATCAGAAACGAGTACGAACGACTGAACCACCATCGATTACCTACTCTGACTTGCCGTGTTAAATACTTCATTGAAGACGTTGATTCCAAACAAACTTCGAATGAAACTCAAGCCGATGGAGTTCAAAAAATTATCATCGTCAATATGAACGTACAAAGTATCGCTGCTTATAGTGGTGATATTTCCACTGATTCTATACTTCAACGTGCTCAGTATTTAGTATGCAGCGAAACTTGGATGAGTGACACTGAACCGCCCACAGAAATCTGTGGATTCGTCTGTAAATCTCGACAAAATAAGATGACTCACACAGAGAAACGACTAGCAGGTGGAATCGCAATATATAAGAATATTGAGAGCTTCACAACTTGTATACCAATTGATGAAATTTTTGGTGGGACATATCTTCATACAAATTCAGTAGGAGATTTCACATCCGTTAACGCATTATTCAAGGATAACGAGATTCATCTTAGCGGCCGCATACATTCATCCTAGGGCACCAATAGATGAAATAAAATTATTTTTATTCCGATCGCTTCTCCGATATTCTCGAGCCATAAAGAAAATTTTGCCCACAATGGAACCTGACGTTGATACACCGATCATTTTATGTGGAGATTTCAACTCTGATATCTATACAAATCAATCTCTTCTGAATTTCATGAAGGAAGAGTTTGATTTAGAGTGTTGTCCAACTTCTTCAACAACTTTAGGCAATACTCATCTTGATTTAACTTTCACACGTAATTTGAATATCGAATTACTTCATTATGTATCATATTTCTCCTATCATCGACCTATACTCAATAAACTCAGTTTGGAACATTAATTCATATTGCTCTTATAATTTGCCAAGTCACTACGTAACATAGACGTATCCACGTAAAAATAACGGCTGTATCAGGGATACAACCGCCCAGGGCTTTTTAAATGGGATGAAAGTTGCGATTGAGTGAAAAATTTCAGCAGAACTCAATTATTTTGGATTTCCCTTGAAAACTGATTGAAGAGTAATTCATAAATTTACTTCACTAATTTTTTTTATTTCAGTGGGATTTCCCTTGAAAAAATGTAATTAATAAAGTTTCTACATTATTTTTTTTGGGCAGAATCAATTTTAGAACCGTTCGGAAGCTAACTACCAATGAAATTGGTAGAAGAAAAAAAAAGCATAATATAATACCGCATTTCTTTGAATGCTTAATACCGGTCGCCTAGGAGTGACCGCCTACTTGTTTTTTTTTCATTTCGGATTTTTTGAAATTTTTTGAAGAAAAAAAAACGGGTCCAACTTTGAAAACGGGCCATTTTAGCAGGTTTTTCTTAAGACGTGGACAGAATAATGGACAGAAAAAATATGGCTAAAAACTAGGTAGAAAGTACACATAAATACGAATATTTTGAAAAAAAAAACATTGGATCGATCTTTTTTTACGGGAATTACAGCGATTTATAGGAAAGAATTTGGAAACATAATAATTTATGTATAGGGTACGTCTATAAATCTCAAAAAAATTGAAAAGACTCCTTGGTACATGTATAACTTTAAAAAAAATCGGCAACATGATTGGTGATGGTGAGGGTTTAGAGCTGGTTCAGTTCACTCATAATACCCCAATTATATCATTTCTTCCTCTGAATGGAAGATCGAGAAACCTGTTAAGAGCAACTGAAATATTAGTTAATAAAGATAACTGAGGTTTTTGTTATCTGGGGTTGAGAACCCATATTCACTTTGAAAACCCTGACGGAAAATACAAAAGAGAATAGAAATTGACTCTAAATAATTATATCGTGTATGTAATGTTTGTTTGTCTTTTTATGAAAGTGGTCATCATAACTGGTCATCAATAAGGTCATAATAAGATAATACACATGCGATAAAATTCACATGTCTTCATAATATCGGCTTAATAGAATCTTCCAGACTACCCAAGAAAATGAACCAAAAATCATCAATAGATGACCCAGTATGATCAAATTCGTATGATTCTTCATCTGCTGATTACTCTGTCTTCTGTCAGTTGAAAAATTTAATTGAAGCAGAAAAAAGATCTAAAAATTTCTACCTTCAAATAAATGTTTCGATATCGAGTTGAGGAAAAGTTTCAAATTATGGTTGATAGAGGAAATTGTCCTGTCGTGTAATGCCGAGACAATTCGTCATTATGGAAATTGAATTAATATGAATTACTATGCTAATTAGTTCAAATGATTGTTTTTTCGGGCAAGACCTCATAGTATACATTAGGATCGTAGTCTTGTGTCCTCATAATCACTGAATGGTAGAATCCAAATGTCCCTGTATGTTTTATATGTCATCTAAATATATTTCCCCACATAATAAAATAGTGTGGGGAAAAATTACGTGACTTTCAGTAATTTTTACTTCAAGTGAACGTAATCGTTCCATGATTTTAAGTAAAAAATTACGGAACTTCACGTAATTTTTCCCACATTTCAAAATCGCCGCACGATTACGGAACTGACTCGGAATTTTTACTGAATTTTTTTCTCCGTGTATCCACTCAATAGAATCTTCCAGACTACCCAAAAAAATGAACCGAAAATCATCAATATATGACACAGGGTGATCAAATTTGAATGATTCTTTATCTACTGTATACCTTTTGTTTTCTCAAAAATTTTATATGTTCGTTGGATCGAGGTGAAATTGGTCTGAATTTCGCAATTTTCCACAATTGTCAATTTCCATCAATGGCATTACCCCCTCGATTTTCCACTATAGTGCTATAACTTATTGGGGTTATTCTTATTGCCCAACAGTGCTAATTATGTAAAAAAAACTAGTGGTGCGTTGTTGGTCGCTCGCAAGCTCGCTCTCATGGGTGAATGCGTTGCAATATTAGTGTGACCCGTTTAGCGGGTCGCAACAATAACTTCCCGGTTTCTCCCTCATTATTATAAGTAAGAGAAAAGCTAAGAAAAATTCGAAAAGAGGAATCTCTGTTCCTGGAAGTGAATGGAATAGAAATCGTCATCATTGAAAATTGAAAGTCAACAAATCAACTAGAAATTCGATGATAATTCAGTTTTCCATCAAATTTTTCGTCCTAATGTAGATTTTTTTCTTTTATTCTCATATTTCTCAATCTCATTTCATGAATTTGTGAGGAAAATTTTATAACTTCAAGTGTTAACCATTTTCTTGAATTTTTTTACGATTTGGACAGGATTTGCTTGTGATCATGATCGAGGGCCTGTAGATAATTATGAGAATGTGAAACCGTAGGACAAAAAGACGCATCAATTGCATGAAGAAAGTTTCAGATCGCATCATTTATTAAGAAGAATGGAGGAATTCGTGAAAAATCCGTTTCTTCGCATTTTTGACGTCTTTTCACATAGTTTTTGTAAATAACTATAGAACTGCTGAGGCGATCATCCCCAAAAACTAATCAATTCTAAGTTACATTGAGATGCGTCGATTGAAGCAAAAAAAAATTGACATTGCACCGTTCGTTCAAGAAAAATCGTGTCCTAAAAAAGGATTAACGTCTAGGAATGCAGCCATTTCATTTCGTCTGGAGACTTGATAAACTGGCTTGTCGTTCACAGGTGGCGATTGATTCAAATCACCGTAAGTCAATACAGTAAAGTCTCCCCATGATTCCGGCTTCGGGGCTACAAATTCTACGTACTGAAACGTTGTGGGACCCCCCACTCTTCCGTGGAGAATGCGACTTGAGAAGAGAGAAACAGAGAGGAAATGGAATCTGTCTGTTTCACTTTCCTTGAGCGGTAACGAACATAACCTCAACCTGTCAAATAAATTCTACCAAAAACTGCACTATTTCATATGGTTTATCACTTTTATTGTAAAATTTTTCTCTTAAATTGATGCATGCATCATGAATGTTTTCCAACTGAATTTTTAGTTCGATTAACTAATTATTAAATTTTTCATTAAGTGTTAGAGAGTCAAACTTCCACCAACTAAATAATTTTGTATATTTTTGATGAAAAATGTTGCACTTTGTTAATAACATCCTATCCCTTCAAATAATAATCCCTCCAATATTCTATTTTATAGAAAAATAATGGTTATTTCGATCAAAAACTCTTCCCCTCTTCCACTGCCCGTTTCCTTCGCGCAGAGGAGCGCATACACTTACCACTACACGTTAACGGACCGAGGAGTGAAGGAAGGCATCTTCCCCTACTGAAATCATAGAGAGTACGAATCATAGGGAGACTCTACTGTACACAAATCCCACCAAAGGCTTGATTCACACCTTTTATTTGTCGTAATCGTGTATCGATCCAACCTAGTATTGTGCATCCTAGTATTGTGCAACAATTGAAATTTCATCAATTATTAGGAGTTTCATTTTTGATAATTTTTCACGAATGTTATTAGTTAAATCACTACATAATTGACCCATTTGTGCTCCATATTTTTGACATGGTAAAGCGAAAGCAGAATACAATGTCACCCCATTAATTAAAAATGCTGCTTTTCCTGATGGGGCACATAATAAAACTATTATCTTATCCATATTGCCTCCAGGCAAGTTATCGAAATAATTAGTTACTAATTGATACAATGTATTAATGACATAACTTTTTCCAACGCCAGCCGAGTCACTCAAAAACATTTTGAATGGGACTTGGCCCAATTTGTAATAATTCAATATATACATAACAAACTCTTTTTGTTTGCAATTAAAATTTTTCATCATATCATGGAGTTCATTCTCTTTTATCCTGGCTGGACAAGTATATCTAGTCTTAGGAATATCACTTTTTTTCATATGCTCATTAGCTTTACAATTTTCCCCATCTTGCAGAATTCCCATCAGTTCCTTCATGTATACTCGCACGTATGTCATTCTCGACTTGTTCTAATGCCCCATCCATAGCTTCATCACTTATGTATTTCGAGTATTTCGCTTGATTGCTCTCTATAATTTCTTCATTATCCTTATACACTATTTCATAATCCACATTTTCTACCTCAAGTCTTTCATTTCGCCAAGGCATAAATAATAATATCTTCTCTCTATAATAGAATGTTGGATGTTATTTTAAGCTGCATCGTCGGTATCTAATGACAGATGTGTGTAGTCGAAGCTTGTACGCTCTATCCTCATCATCATCATCATCATTTTCACCATCTTTTGATGGTTTTTTTTGCATGCTTGATAATTTGCCGCGTAATCAGCAAGACAAATATTCTCAAGCTTCCCTTCTCTTCTACTATATTTATCAAATACATCAGCTATGTATATCTCAGTACAGTCTTTATCAAGTTTTTTCAGATCTTCATCAGTTTACAACATACGAACACGTTCTGTTATTGGCCCTGTGTTAATGAATATTGTCTTCCTACTTTTTTTTGATAATGACAATTGTAGAGCCTGGTACGCTGCCTCTTGGGAAGACATTAAGTTACCACTGAGGAATACATTTGCCATCTTTCGGAATTTCTCTTTAACACTATTATTGTTATTATCGCAATCTATCGCAGCTTCTCTCTATAATTTTGACAATCCCCCTTCGATTTTACTAATATAGTTAGTGACGTAACTCATTACGGCATACTCATCTAGTTAAATAGCATATCTATATTTGATTCAAACAATTGTAATATATCTTTATTATAAGAATTAATTCTCACCTCTAGACTAGATCTTTTCAAGAATACTCGCTTTTGTTTCAGTGTGCTGCAAATCGCAAGGATGTACTCTTCTTCAGTCATATCTAATTTCTTCAGAATTTCATCATAACTCACGGAAACCTCTTCTTTATAAAACTCATTCATTAGTTTATCAATTGATTGATATGGTTTTGGTACAGCTTCATGTTCATTTAATGGTTCCAAAATCATTGTTCTTCTCATAACTGGATAAGGGATATGAAAACGGCACTGTTTGTTTTTTTGTCCTTTATAGCAACTATAACCATGCTTATGCATTCGCATTTTGATATATGGATTCTTTTCATCATACTCACAAGTAAGAAAACGATCAATGAAATCAGTCAATCGATCATTGTCATTTGTATCATTGTCATTATTGTATTTCGGGGCATTTTTCAACCACAAGAGCATATGTTCGTGCGAGCTTCCTCGTTGCTGGAACTCAACACGTTCATAGCTGTCCTCCAGTATATATTCACCAAATATGCTCTGTTTTTGTCTTAATAGCCACATAAATTTCTGGACCTTACGATCAAAATAACGCACGCACGTAACCGGATCATTCCTTATTAAATCAGTCTTGATATTATTATCCAGATCGTATGCTTCTATGATGGAAAAAGTGTGACCCTTTTCGCTGTATTTCATTAAGGTTTGTAATAACTCAGGCCAGTGGCTTTCAGCAGCTGATACCGTTAGAAAAAAAGTAGGCTTGCCTAATTGACGAATCATTGCCAATAGTTCTTTCTTGTTATGCTCCCAATATGCCGGCGAGGATCTGACGAATTTTAACATTCTGAATCCATCATCAATTTCAATCAAATTATTCCTAAAATCAACATCTAAAGCATTTCCGGCATTAATTGGCTTATCAGCGTTCTTCTTCGTCCGTTCTAAACCTTTTTTGGCCATGAACAAAATTCTCGAAGGAATACACGATCGCCGATCATAGCGGCTTGCTTCTGATTACATATGGTCTGAATAAGACATGCATTTTGGTAAATTGCATGAGTGGCCTCCAAATATTTTGGGAAAACACAACTCGTCTAAATCTTCAATTTTATACCAAGGCATTGGATGTTTATCTTGTCTGGGTGCGACTATATTGACAATTGGTGCATATTTTTCTACGACCTCTGCATTATGGTCAACGAGCAAAACCTCGTCATTATTTATTTGATCGAAATCAATCAATTGATGAATTTCCATCTTACTTTCTTTGTGATTGATAACTTTATCATTATGCTCAACTGTTGTGTTTATTCCTCGATCTGTTCCATCATTCACTTTTACATTATCAATGATATCATTTTCGTCAACGATGAAATTTATTGGACCATTATCATTTTTATATCTCTGAAAATAAGCATCATTTATTTTAACGTCATACTTTTTATATAATGGGGTAGTAATTAAATATTCCAATGCATCACAAATCACTGCTGGTCTGATTGCTTCAAACATGTAATCACTTTTGTGGTCAACGTGTCTTTTCAATTTGATTTGTATTGTCTGCATTTCATTAAATTTACGTGATAATACCTGCAGCATATCATTTATATCTACTTGAATGTTTACGACACTGCCTTTTAGACCTAATTGTGGATTTAGAGTATAAGGTTTAAGTGCCCGAATTTGCATGAAATTCAATACTAGTACTACCATTCTCTCCTCTAGATCAGATAATTCGCGGACAGGTTTTGGGACTTTTATGAATTGGAGACCATTACCTGTTGATAACCTATATATTCGACCGAGATATGCAGTATTTTTGCACGTGTTACATATGAAACCTGAGAGAAAATTATTACTTTGTGCTAAGAATGGAGCACCACTTTTATCAATAATTTTGTTTTCATTTAATTTTACAACAGAACATCGGAAAAAAGATCTTCGCAGCAACAGCATACGAATGAGGCTGTTTCTGCACGAAATTCGATAAATTTTAGTTGAAGCTTTGCCTTTGTATCTGTCTCTTTATTTCTCAATAGAAGGCTATGGAAATTTTCTCGAAATCTTAATACTTTCTCTTTTTCTCATTTTCTTTTTTCTTGAATATATCATTTTGTCGTTTACGTTGTATTCGTTTCTTGTTCTGTTCATTTTCTCTCTTTGTAAAGGCATTATTCAGTCGTGAGTATTGGTTTCTGGTACGATTCTGTTCTCTTTCTAATTTTTTGTAGAATGAATTGGAACGTTTGATTCTCATCTGCTCTTAATTTTTTTGTCTCTTATTCTTCTTTGTTTCATTCTTTTTACCATATTGTTCTTGACAAGAGGCTAGTTCATCCAAACTCAATGGATGAATCATACCTTTTTTTGCATTTTTGCGGCGTTTTTTTTTTCTTCATGCCTATTTCTCTTTCGGATCGTCGCTTAGAGCTCTTTTTCTGCGTGAAATTCCTTTGTTCTAATCTCTTAGAGTTTTTGTCGCCAATGGCCGACAATTCCTCTTGTTATGTTCAGTCTAATGTCGTACGTTGCAGACAGTTTTCGAATCGACACTGAACTCTAAATTTTTTGCCGCCTCTTGCAAACAATTGCTCTTATTTTTGCTGACTAGCGCTACCCCGGCCGCAAGCGGCCGGGGCATTGATCATCATTTCCATTCGATATTTCAAAACGTTTTTCTGGTCGATTTCTCGATTGGATGATCATCAGGGGGTCCAGGAGGAACAGCTCCTTAATTTTGAGGAGGAAAAAAGTCGTTTTACTATATCAAAAGAGGGCAAGTGTCTAAAGGCAAAATAACCCAACCGGCCTAGTCCGCGAAATTTGAGTTCCCGACTTTGATATTTTTTTTCGATATTTCAAAAGGCTTATTAAATCAATTTCTCGATTGGAGGTTCATCGGGGGGTCCTGGAGAAATACCTCCTAAATCGCCAGCAAAAAAAAAAGTGTCCTACTATGTCAAAAGTGAGGGCAAGTGTCAAAAGGCAAAATAGCCCAAACGGCCTAGTCCGCAAAATTTGAGTTTCCGACTTTGATATTTTTTTTCGATATGTTAAAGTGTTTTTCTGGTCAATTTCTCGATTGGATATTCATCGGGGTGGCCTGGAGGAATAGCTCCTGAATTTTCAAAAGAAATATATGTGATCCTACTATCGATAAAATATACTCCTCATCCATACCCAAAATACCCTAATATACAACCCCTCTCCTCTCATTCAATTTTCACACTTAACTAATTCGATGACAGTAAGTCTCTATTTTTTTTCTGAGTAATGCAAAAATGTCAGATCTCTAAAGTGTTGGAAGACCCATTAAATGCCGACAGATCCATTATATCAAGAGGCAAAAAAACATTTCGGGCATTAGGAATGTTAACATCAGTGAATGATTACAACAACAGTGAGTAGTTTTTCTCACAGCCATAAATTCCCTCGTTATGACGATTGTACCCCAGCGTGACTTGCTTTATCAAATCCAAGTGTTTTTTTTTCTTCTCTTCTAACGATTTTGAGAGAACTTGGAGAATATTCAATTATTTAAAAATTCGTTCCTCATATCAAAACTCCAAGTTCAATAGTTACGAATTGTCTCATTATAATTTATTCACTTGTTCTGATTATATCATTTTTCCCTTATACCTTATACCTTCTCTCCTTATTTTGAATATGTCGATTGGATTGCCGCCTGCGATTGAATTTTTTAATCGTAAATGAAAGCAAATACAATTCAAAAAACTCGTGAAATTTATGCCGGGAATTTTCTATCAAAAAATTGCAATAGAATAAGAGTGTATTAATAAAATTGCGTAAATTTTTCATATTCAAATGATGAAAACGATTTTTTTTCATGAAAATGGAGCATTATTTCCCCATACCCATGATATTCAACATGGCGATCACCATGACTAACCAATCACGAATCACGAACTGTAGGCCGCCATGACAGTTTTCATCCATGGTTTTTTTTTAGGTGGATTGTTGCCAATGGCCGACACGTCTTCTTATTATGTCCAGTCTAATGTCGCACGTAGCAGACAATTCTTTAATTATCACTGAACTCTCAATTTCGTTTCGCCTCTGGCAGACAATTACTCTTATTTTTATTGATTGTCGCCTTTGGCTGACACTGATTTTCTCTCTTTCGTGATTGATTATTACAATTCTGCTGAAAGCAAGAATTTTAATGGCAAGAATTGTAATAATGGTTTGTAAGAAAATTTTAAAAAAAGCTCTGATAACGTACTTCAAAGATGGATCGATCACAGCTGATTATCGAATGATGGCGGATGCTTTTTCGTAAGAAGCCCCACCCCCCTCTTAGGAAAACTCGAACGCCAGACGGCAATATTGCGTACTGTCCAGTGCCTAATACAACTAATGTAATTTCCTACATTACCGATACTGCCGGGTATTGAAGAGAACCATTGTTAAACAATAACTGTTAAATCTCATTTGCCATTGCAATTGCAACGTTGATGACCTTCAATATAACAAGCGTTCATGGAATACGTTAATCTAGATCGTTCAATTTTCTTTAAATGTTCCTTAGCATTTACCCCCTTTTTCCTCTTCCTCAATTAACAATAAATAATTTTTCAGTAAGTTATGAATGCACTCAAGTACAACTGGTGGTCGTGACTTGAGTTCTGACCAACGAAAACTTATAAAACTCGATGGAGACCTCCAAAATGTCCTTCTGGAGTTTGCATAGATCCAAGAATGAATAAATAATAACAATCGCTTGTCAGAACTCAAGTCACTACCTTCAGTTGCACTTGACTGCATTCATAACTTGATTAGAAATTATTTATTGCTATTATTTATTTATTCTTTTTTTTTAAATAAGGGACTCATGATATTTTTCTTCAAATTTTTTCTTTTATCATACGACTAATTTTCGACAAAAAATGTTTTTCGAGATTTTCTCCTGGAATCGCTCATTATGTTTAATTCATAGACAGATTAGATGAATATATATAATATATAATATATACATATTATATTATATATGTAATGTATATATATATGATATTATATAATATATATATAGATCATATATACTATCTATAACATATATAGTATATATCTAAAATATATACACATAATATATTATATATATTATATTAGATATGTATATAGTATATGTATATACCCATATGGATAGTATATGTACACATCCGTTACAACGCTTTTTTCATGAGAGGATCCCTCCCGCATCGTGCGGCCGGTTTCAACCCCCTTTCTAAAATCAACTCAGTGAAATTATTTGCAAAAATATGTTTTTTTTTTTCACTTTAAATTGCGTCATTGCAAAACCCATTGGCACAGTATATTGCTCACCCCTCCCCCTTCCCCCCAAAATTTATTCCGTAGCGTACCTGGCGCGCTACGCGTGCTTCAGCCCTCACCGTATGGAGCGCATCAACAGCAGTTCACAAACAGGGAAATGTCAAAAGACGTTTTTTGTCATCTGTTTACAATTTCCGACAAAAAATGGTTTTTTGAGATTTTTTCCTGAAATTACTCATTATGTTTAATTCATAAATAGATTAGATAAATATATATAATATATAATATATACATATTATATTATAGGGGAGGGTAGGGCAAAACGGACCGGGAGGGCAAAACGGACCGGAGGGCAAAACAAACCCCGAGGGCAAAACGGACCACGTCATTTTTTTTTTTCTTACTCGATTCGGCCATAAAAGGTAAGGCCAAATCAAGTTATATATAGATCAAATGGTCAGGAGGGAAGGGTGGAAGGCCAATTTAAGGATGTTCTGCCTTGATTGCAACGGGGGGGTGAGCTGTAGAGGGAAGGTAAGATCTTGTGGGGAATTCCAACCCCTGAACGCAAAAAAATGAAATTTTGAATTACCCCATTGAGGTTATATTTGGCCACTTTTATGGTGCTATCATATTCCTCATGACTCTTTTTTCTAATAAATATTCATAGGATCAATCCAAAAATCTCCAACAATTAATTTAATAATTTTTGAAAAAAACATAAATCTGGTCGTTGACAGCGGCAACGTTGGGGACTTGAGAAATTTAGTAACACGGGCTGGTACAATTGGCTGACTAGGCCACACTTGGCTGTAAACGTTTATACATTCCCCAGATACCCCAGATTTGTATTTTGCGCGCTGCCCTCTCTCGTTGAATATGTTGCGACGTTGTCGTACTTTCCAGCTGCGCGCGCAAGAAAGGTAAATTTTTGCTTATTTTGGCATTTTTTATTACTAATTATTAGTCTGAGGGATGCGTAAGAATATAACGTTTTTTCGTGACGAAACGATTGTCCTATAGCCGGAGTTTCATTACGCTAGACCTATTTTCCATCGATTTCACTAACTTTTCGTGAATTTTCCATAAGAACACGTGTTAAATTGATATTTTTCAAAAAATCATAACTTTATTACGCAGCTCACAGGAAAGCTGAAATTTTGCATGCGGTTCTTCAATAGATTGAAGAATCTTACAAAAAAATTTCATCAACTTCTTATATTTCCTTATAATGTCAAAAATGTAGGCAGAACATCCTTAAGGGTCAAATGGTCTACAGGGTAGGCTGGAGGATCAATTCGTGGGTCTAATAGTCTAGAGTGGAGGGTGAAAGGTGGATTCAAGGGTCAAACGGTCCATAGTGGAAAAGTTAATTCAAGGGGCAAACCGCCGGAAGTGGAGGCTGAGAGTCGATTGAAAGGTCAAACGGTCTAGAGTGGAGCGTGGAAGGTGAATTCAAAGGTAAAACGGTTTGGAGTGGTGGGTGGGAGGCCAATCCAAGGGTCTAATGCTCTACAGGAGAGGCTGGAAAGTCAAGTCAAGGGTCAAACGGTCTAGAGTGGAGGGTGGAAGGTGAATTCAAAGGTAAAACGGTCTGGAGTGAAGGGTGGAAGGTCGATTCGAAAGTCAAACAATCGGATGTTGAGGCTGGAAGGTCAATTCAAGGATCAAACTGTCTGAGAAGAGCCTGAAAAATTAATTCATGGGTCAAGCGGCATCACTACTTGAATTGACCTTCCAGACTCCTCCCTAGATCATTTGATCTTTGAATAGACCTCCCGGCCTCCCCTCTAGACCGTTTGACTCTTGAATTGACCTCCAAATATCGCCTCTAGACTGTTTGACCTTTGAATCGCTCTCGAAGCCTCTCCTCTAGACCGTTCGACCCTTGACTTGACTTTCCAGCCTCTCCTGTAGAGCATTTGACCCTTGAATTGGCCTCCCACCCACCACTCCAGACCGTTTTACCTTTGAATTCACCTTCCATGCTCCACTCTAGACCGTTTGACCTTTTAATTGACTCTCGGCCTCCACTTCCGGCGGTTTGCCCCTTGAATTCACCTTTCACCCTCCAGTCCAGACTATTAGACCCACGAATTGATCCTCCAGCCTACCCTGTAGACCATTTGACCCTTAAATTGGCCTTCCACCCTCCTCTCCTGACCATTTGATCTATATACAGTGGACTCTCCCTAAGTGTCCGATCCGTAAGTGTTCACTGCCCCAGCGCAAGAGGAGAATCATTCCCCCACCATAGGCACTCCCCTTCAAGCGCGTTCTCTCTCAAACCTCTCTCGTTCTCTATCCGATGCGCCACGAATGTGCGCAGTGACGTGCTGTTTACCGAACAGCTGGTCATATGGGTAAATACAGTGGTAGCATGGAAGAAAAAATGGCAAAATCAAATGGAAAAAAACCATTAAAATCGTGGGATTTAGATGTTAAATTGAGAGTGATAGATGAAGTGAACCATGATACGGGAATTTGTGATATTGCGAAAGAGTTAAACGTTCATGTGGTGACAGTGAAAAAGACGCCCAGTGGCTCTTACCCCCACCATTGCCTGTACACACATCTCTGTCTGACTCTCTGGCGTTCTCGCTCTTTCGACAGCGCAGTGGGATCGCTTCATAAGTGTTTTTTCTGAGAATTCAAACCCCCGGAGGCGAACACTTAGGGAGAGTCGACTGTATAACTTGATTTGGCCTTATCTTTTATGGCCAAATCGAGTAAGAAAAAAAGGAAAAAAAAAATCACGTGGTCCGTTTTGCCCTCGCGGTCTGTTTTGCCCTACCCTCTCCTATATGTAATATATATAGATTGTATAATTCATATATATTATATATTATTAATATATATTACATATACAATATATACATATGTTATATTATATATATTATATTGTATATATATTTATAGTATATGTACAGATATATATTAGCTTAGCTATGCGGCTTTAGAAAGGTGACAAAAAACGTTACAATGCTTTTTTTATGAGAGGACAGTAGTATGATGCCATGTGACAAATGTCAAAGGACATTTTTTTTTTTAATTAAGAGACTAATGATTTTTTTCTTCGAAGGACTTATAATTTTTGGTTTTGCTTTTGGAAAACAACCTCCAAATGTGTAAACCGCTATATTTCCTGAGTTATTGGTTGTAGAGGGTTGAATCTGCAGCCATTGGAAAGTCAGGGAAATCACTGATTCAAAACCTTATTCATAAAGGGTTGTAAGAGCTCAGCGAGGAATGTAGGAGGTAAAATTGAAGGAAAACAACCTCCGAATGTTTAAGCCGCTATATTTCCTGAGCTATTGGTTGTAGAGGGTTTAATCTTCAGCCATTGGAAAGTCAGGGAGATCACTGATTCAAAACCCTATTCATAAAGGGTTGTAAGGGCCCTGGAAGAACTGTCGGAGATGAAATTGTAGAGAAATTACCTCCAACGGTTTGAACCGCCATATTTCCTAAATTATTGGTCCCAGAGGGTTGAATCTTTAGCCATTGAAAACTCAAGGAAACCGCCGATCCAAAACCCTATACATAAAGGGTTGTAAGGGCCCTGGAAGGGCTGTGGGAGATGAAATTGTGGAGAAATCAATTTCACACCTGCGTGAATCACTCCCATTTCATGTTGAATTTGGAGCGTACAGAGTGTACCAGCATTATTCATGCTGTAGGGCAAATAGCCACGTTCTTTTTTCAACAAAAAACGAATAATTTTTAGTTTCGACAGTTGCATGATGTCATGTGACAAATGTCGGAGGACAATTTCTTCCCATTTTCTTCCAAATCAGAGAAAAAATAATTTTTTTTCTTTATCAAATGACTAACAATTCTTTATTTCAACAGTTGATTGATATCATGTGACAAATGTCAGAGAACAATCTTTTTTCTTTCCAAAGGAATAATAATTTTTTGTAAAACTAAAACACAATTTTTTTTTTCAACAATAGTATGATGCCATGTGAAGTAGACAGAAGAACGTAGGAAAGTTTCCCAATCAATCACGCTCAAGATCATTGATTAATGGAAACAATGCATATTTTTCTTTATACGGAATTGCAAAACATTTTCTCTCTAACATCGAAATTGAGTGACATATCAAAGATTGAGATAGCTCTACAACTGAACAAAAGCAATCGGATGTCAGTTGTCCATAAACACATACACTTTCATCCATAACTTTAATTTCTTGGCACAACATAAAATATCCTCCGTTCAGTTCGCTCAGGTCAATAAGACCACAGATCTGTACATACGTGTTATCAATCAATTGTACGACACTATTATTTCGTACAGTCAAAGATGAATAATCGTACGAATGGTATTTTTTATTTTTATATATGAAACGTGGATACATGGTAACTTTTTTGCTTCTCAAGCGAACCTGGCTGGCATTCTCCACGATGATTCTTTCTATATCATTGAGCTCCCTGCTAATCGCTGCCCCTAGGGTCTTGAAGAGGTCTCTTTGCTCAATATGATGATTTATTCCAGAGCTTCTCATCAGGAAGTGGAAGTGCGCTCGCGCGTCCATGTTTGCCTCAGGTTCTTCAAAAATACTGCAATTATCTTTGAGGATTTGCAGCCTACGATACGATTTGAGTATCTGATCAGGAACGTATTGATAACCGTTGAACAATCTTTTGATGACGCCATTGAATGACTCGAAAGGAAAATTGCTCCAAGCCCATAAGGCACCAAATCGTTTGATGTACTGTGGGATATGAAGTAGTAGATGGAGATTATATTTCATGAAATTCTCATTATATAAATGAATCACGTTTCCTACGAATTTTCGCAAGCTTGTCTCGGCTTCAGAACGGTCATAATCGGAAACGTATTTTTGATCTAGCAAGTGAACACTACGGACGAAGAGAAAAAAATGGATGAAATACTTGCGTCTCATAAATTCCTTGAGAATCGGTAATGAATAGTAGAGTAAAAAAATCCTCCACTCAGCAGCAGTCCAATTTTTATAATAGATGGTTGAACGAAGAACTCTAGTAATCTTGCACGGTGGATAAGTTTTTTCAATTATTTCATCAATCGCTTTTCTATGCATACCAAGATACCAAACTTCATTATGATACACAGGATTAAACCAAGCATCAAAGAAACTCTTCATTGTTCCCTCTAGCACCGCATGCATATAGTCGGGTGGCATATCTTCGACAACTGAAAAAGAGTCGAGATCCATTACCTTTGAAGGCCCTTTCACTCCGTATATGCACTGACCGGTCTCCATAGCTTGATTGACATGGCTCAAATGAAGATCTTTTGTCCGTAAAGTTGAAACCTCACCAAGATATATTCTCTTCCTGCTTGACGACCCTTCCTCCGCTAGAATCTGTGTCCCGGGATGTAAACAGTACGAGCATCCGCAAACTCCATTGTACTGTTTCATATTTTGGACAAGTGGTCTCGCTACTGAATCAAGCGATGCTAGAATCGTGTGAACTTTCATACAAATTTTGTCGCTGGAGAATACGGTCCAAGTAATGAATCCCATTTGTCCAAGTTCTATGAGCTCTTCAATGAACGGATGTAAAAATAAGTCCATGTCCGGTTTTTTTTTATAAAACCACAAACCACAGAGAAGAACATTGTTCTTTCGGATGACATACGGTAATTCATTCACCATTACTTGGATTGGCCAGATGGAAGACTTCACCCCTCTATTGAACAACTTGACACCATCAGTATTCCATTGAATACTGATATCATGTTGCCCAATAATCCCACTACTACGCAGATTCTTGTAATAATCTGCATTGATGACGTCACTGTGTGTATCATCTTCTTGCCTTGCAGATAGGAATACATCGCTATTAATCAATTTTTCCAGTTGAGGCTTCAATGGTAAATAAAAGAAATATTGAGACTCTCGATCAAGCATCTTCTTTGTAAATGACGAGTCACAAGTTTCGCATATCGCTTTTTTTTGTTCATTAATCGTTATGATTTCATAACACTTGCAACAAAAATAGTGCTTTTCTGGAGTATTATCATCTGAAAAATTTTGAAGAAATTTGAAGCTCGAGTGATGCATAGGATGCTGGAGATGCAAATCCACTAACTTCAAAGTATTGGACAATAGCGCATCGGATCCGTTATGACGAAGGACATGGGCCATAATCAACATCGCACTCTCTTTCTCCGTCAGGTTTTCGCGGAAGAGGGCTTCCGGCAATGGCTGAAAAATTTGAAGCATTTTTGCGGTGAAAATAGACACTACATCAAGGACGTTTGTTTTGGCTTCGTCAGTTCGTTTCCATCCAATCAGTGTATCATTCATTGATTGGAGTTAATTCTATGGAAACTGTCTGTTTTAGCAGTGCAATGGAATTTTCCGAGTTCGACGACCTTACTCATGAAATATTAGAAAGAGGGGAAGGAGGACTGACCAGTTGGGAATATTCCCGATAGCCAGTATTTAAATCCATAATCCTATTGATACCTCTTCGGTTCATCTCTTGTTTGGAATCGATATAAATCATTAGATATGGAAGCCCCACCCCGCGTCATATATATATGAAAGGAATAGGGATTCCCCCATAGAGAGATCAGCAGATTCTTTTATTCATAGGAAAGAACACATTTTCTTGTTACGATTATGTCTAAAGTATGATTTATCGGTGCCTTTTTTAGTCCATAAGGGGCATATTATGTCCCTGGACAATAAGTGGACATGCTCAGGTGTTTCACGAGGTTAAGATCAGTTCAGTTTAGTGAGAATTGCGTCTCTGATTACAAATATATTTTTCATGGTGTTAATGAATTATGAAATAATCAAGGGGCCATTCATTTTGAAATCCAGTGACGCAGTGATTGCTGATTTCAAGGAGATTCCTTGTAGAATGTAGTGGGGGACCGCGGATCGAACTTGGAGGGAAAAAAATGTAAACAAGCAGGCGGCCGAAGCTATGCGGCTGCAGATATGTGACTGCAGGGTATGGTAATTTTATACGCGTACCTTTTCTTGCCATCAATCAATTAATGGTAGGCTTCCAAATGATTCTTTAAAATTTATTTCATTACTACTCAATCGATCGAGTTGGAATTTGGCTCAGAATTAGCTCTAACTAATACCAACAATCTGACAAAATTTCATATTTTTCGGGAATAATTTTGTCAAGTAACTATTCAATTTAAGAAAAAGTGACCCCCGAGTGGACACGCGAACGGACAGACATTGGCTCCAAACTTCGTATTTTTACGTTTTAGACCATTCTACATCATTTCCAGCCAAAATTAGGAAATGTAAGAATAGGTCGATGACAATGCTTCCATTCGGAAGCAAAAAGCTGAAATATGAGAGTCATTCCAAAGACGGTGAATGAAGGGATGAAACCATGAAGGTGAAGCGATGAGAATCAAATAATTGCTTGTTAATTCATTTAATAAGATATATCTATTAATGAAAGTGTCTATTTACACTCTCCACGGTCATTTTTACCGTGGATATACTGCAATTTTACCGTGGATAAACGGTTCGAAAGAGTAACTTTAAGCCTCTAGTGATTTCCTTTAAGGTTGTTGCCCCGCGGCTAAAGTACTCGAAATTTCTTAATGAAATTTTTATCGTAGATAGCTCAAAGGATTACCTATAAAATGAGCACAGACTGATTTTTCTAACTCGCCTCTGTCCTGAGATATGATTTTTTCCTTTTAACACGTCGGTAAAAGCAATTTCACCTTTTTTATTTTTTTAAAAATCAACCACTTGAAAACTTTTAATTAAAAAAAAACACAGTGTAGAACTAGTGTCAACCAATTTACCAAAAAAAAAAATCGAGTCGAAAAATCGCTTTATACCTGAGAAATAATTTGACAAAGTCGTGTTTTTTGCCAAAGTAGGCGGGACATTGAATTTAGTACACCCGACGCGGCAGCAACGCAGCTACCGAAGCCATCGAAGATAGGGACAGACTATGCATGTGAGAGCCTACGCATGGTTGCCACGATCGACACCATTCAGCGTTAGCTGTATGCGCACGTATTGATGCACAGTCTATTCATGTGTGCGTGAGACGCGTCGGACTGTACTTTGGTAAAAGTTTTCGGTCTGACCCAGGCGCTCTGTTTAGCGGGACACCAGCGCTCAGCGTCAAGAATTTTGACGGTGTACCTCTCGGGGCGACAACCTTGAGCCCTAGTGATTTTTACGGTGGATATACGGAATTTTCTTGATGTATCTTTGGTTAGTTTGACCGTGGATTCAAGACCAAGAGCTGCATAGCTCATGCACCCACTCTGAATCCACGGTAATTCCTTTCAGTCTAATTAAAGAAATTGGAGAAAAATTCTACTGTAGATATGTGATTTTGACACTTCTGGACTTTATTGAAAAGCTGAGGAGGTATGTCCCTGAACCAAGCAGGAAGTGGCTCTCTGGGATATTTGGTCTTCTGACACTTGCCCTCACTTTTGACATAGCCTGGAAAGTTTTTTTTCGCTGAAAATTCAGGGAGTATTTCTCCAGGACCCCCGAAGAATATCGAATCGAGAAATTGACCAGAAAAACATTCTAAAATATCGAAAAAAAATATCAAAATCGAAAACTTAAATTTCGCCAACTAGGCCATTTGGGAGATTTGCCATTCCGACACTTGCCCTGACTTTTGATATAGTAAAACCGCTTTTTTTTTGCTGGCGATTTACGAGGTTTTTCTCCAGAATCTCCCGATTAATCTTCAAACCACCTCTACCTTTTAAACAATCGCCTGACCCGCAAAATTATTCAATTATTAGAGAAAAAATTACATATTCCTTCAACCTAATTATAATTTCCATCGACACTCCTCGGAGAACCGCTAAAAAAAATTTCACCCCCCTCGCTCTTTGCAAAATTTTTATCGTGACAACAGTGCAGTCTGCCCCAAAAGTACGGAAATTCCTACTGCGAGCGCTCCTGCTTAGTTCAGGGATATACCGCCTCAACTTTTCAATAAAGTCCAGAAGCGTAAAAATCACCTATCTACAGTAGAATTTTTCTCCAATTTCTTTAATTAGACCGAAAGGAATTACTGTGAATTCAGAGTGGGTGCATGAGCTATACAATTCTTGGTCTTGAATCCACGGTAAAACTAACCAATATGGGAAATCATTGAAGGCTTAAAGTTACTCTTTCGAACCGTTTATCCACGGTATAATTGCAGTATATCCACGGTAAAAACTCCGATATATCCACGGTAAAAATTACCGTGGACCGTGTGGATAGACACTTCCTCTATTGATTTCATAGGGAATTAGAAACTTAAATCGAGCACGACGGGTCAAATCTAATAATCTGATTTCTTTCCAATTTCCGAGGGGAGTGAAAACTCGACTTGAAATGCCCTCCTCGGTCCGTCGTTTCCTAGAGACTATCAGTGCCCTTCCGACAAACTACTCAAAAAGTTGAAAAGGAATCTGTCAGTGGATTTGAAAAGATTGAGCACGAATGGTCATCAAATTTGAGTTGAAAGTTGTTCACCTCTTCCATTCCTTTTCTATTTATTTTTGATTTTATGATTTCACTGATTTCAACCGATTTCGATTGATTTCATGTGATTTCCTTCAAAATTATCCGAAAGAATTGAAACCGCAATTTCACTGATTTCGACCGATTTTATGTAATTTCAAGATTGATTTGATTGCGGTGTGACACAGTGATTTCACAAATGAATGGTCCCTTGGAAATACGTATGAAAAGCTGACAATGAAAATGAGCAGAATCGAATTTTCTTCATCACATCTTTTAGAGCTCATTGAGAGTTAATTTTGAGTGAAGATAAAAAATTTTGAGATAATATTTTTTTTTCAAACAACTGGGTTACTGCTAGCTTTTCTCGAAAACTACTGCTAGCTTTTTTTAAAAAAAATTCGGCAGTAACTCATTTAAAACTGCCGTAGATTGAGGCGCTCAATCAAACGAATTTGAAGCCCTGATCGTCGGGGCTCTTTACATGAGAAGAACATTTTTGATTATTCATTTTTGATGAACCGTCACAGACTTTTTTACTCTGTGGTTGTCCCTTCAATTTTTCAGTCAACGCGAAAAGAAAATGTGTCGATCAACCGTAACTCCGAAAAATTCTCAAAAAGTTACGACTAAAGCAAAATATACCTTCCCATGATGAGTCACAGTCTTAAGATCATCATTCTCTTCAGGCTCTTTATTTTCGTTGATTTGTGAGAAAAATAATTTATTATGATAATTTCGATTTCCTATTTTTTAGCTTCTTATGGCTGTCAGGTTTATATCAAGCTAGCACAGCCGAGTGAAAAACAATGTTGATCATTTTTCAATGGTTTCTAAAGGCTGAGCAAACTCAGAAATATCAGGAAAGAGTTTGCTCACTCCTTTATATCGATGAATGGAATAGTTTTCTATTTTTTTTTAATAATGAATAAAATACTTTTCAACTTCTTTCTTCGCGGAAATCTGTACATGTAGTTTTCCTTAAAGGCGGGCAAACTCTACGGAGTTTCTCTGGAGGTCTGTCCGGAGTTTGAGAATTTTTTCACCAACGGAATGGAAGCTATTGACCAAAATGAAAAATCCCATTATCGAGAAAATTGATTATTAATTGATAATTGACATTTCCTCATTTCTCGGGGGGGAGCAAATTCCATAGGGGTCCTCTGAGGGCCCCTAAAATGTTTGAGAATTTCGTCACCCACGGAGTTCGCTCACCCTCGAGAAATGAGGAAATGTGAATTATCAATTTCTAATCAATCTTCTGAATAATGGGATTTTACATTTACGTCAATGGCTCCCATTCCGTTGGTGAAAAAATTCTCAAACTCCGGGCAGACCTCTAGAGGAACTCCGTAGAGTTTGCCCGCCTTTAAGGAAAACTACATGTTCAGATTTCCGCGAAGAAAGAAGTTGAAGAGTATTTTATTCAGGTGTCCGAAGTTAATTTCCCCGGAATTTTTTTCCTCGAAAAAATTCCCCCAAATGAAAATTCTCCCGAAGAAAATTCCCCCGGTGGCAATTTTCCTTCACAAAAATTCTCCTGATGAAAATTTTTCTTTCTTACAAAAAGTTCCCGGAAAAAGAAAAAGTTAAAATATATAATGTTGGGCAATGAGCCGAACTTAGTGACGCATACCCATCATGTTTTGCGTTGATGGTTTCATTGTACGAAGTGTAATGATCTTTATCATTGAAAAGAATAGTTAGAAACAATGGAAAAATTTTCTGAGATAATTTGTAATGATGATAATATTTTGTGGTTAATAGTTGAATTTTTCAAAATTTGATGAGAATTATTGTTTGATGATTTGTAAACGAAGTAAAATTTTTACATGTCATACCACAAGAGCTTCAAAATTATCGGGTAATTCCCCATAGGTTTGTTGCAAACAAATGAAGGAGTCAAGTTTTCCAGGTTAAAGAATCACGAGTACGAAGCACGACTGATTTTTTTGGAAAACTTGACGACTTCGTTTGGTTGCAGGGAACCTTGAGGGAATTACCTGATTAATTTTGGAGCTCGAGTGGTATTCGGGGGATTATTTTTTCATCGAAATTTCGGCCGATAGGATTGCACCATGGGACAAAATTCACGGTTAAAAATTGAATCTGTCAGATTGGATGGAATTTAACTTGATTTCTCCGTTGAATACCGTGTTGACTATACAAAATAACGTCGAATGGTGTAATCCTATTGGCTGAAATTTGGATGGGAAAAATAATCAATGATAATTTGTAATCATGACAGTGTTTTCTGGTTAGTAAAATCTCGATAATAAAGCGAAGCAAATTTTCACGGAGGAAATATATACCGGGAAAATATAAACAGAAAGGAATTTTAAATCAGGGGAATTTTCACCGGGGAAATTTTGACGGGGAAATTACCCGACTAATTATATTTATATTATATTTTAATCGATTGAGTTGACTAAAAACGATCGTGATCTATCGATCCATTTCTTTTCGTCATTGAATGCGCAATTATGAAAAGAGCAAATATTTCATACGTAGAACTATCCCAATATGTTCCGTACAGTTAACTTGGTAGACGAAGTAATGACAAAATTTGTACGTTCATTTCTTCAAGATTCGTCAAGTGAATGACCGTCTCACTCAACCAATGTACGCAGGTAGTTGGGATTATCCGCTCCAGGTAATCTAACAGGCTATTGCTGGAAACCCCCCGTCAGTTATACCAAACGTATATTCAGTTGAAAGTTCAACTGTGTACCTCGCAATTTAATTCTAAAATTTAGATGTTTGGAAAATAAAAAAATGCCAATCTTTAATATATCTGTCAATTTTCGAGCTGTACAATTCAGTTTGTGCTCATTTTTCATTATTTCTACGTACTTTTTGGAGAGGAAAAAAAATCAACCTCCAAAATTTTGAGGCAATATTTTGTCCTCATATTTGGTGGATTGGCTCAACTACAAACCGTAGTTGAACCAATGGATTCATGAAAATAGTTCCAACTCATTGGGAATTGAAAGATTTAAATTTCAGGTTGTATGAGCTGAATTTCATTAACCAAATCTGTGGAGTCGACTCCGTTATATTTTTTTCTCAGTGTAGGGTTTATTCTATACGGCACATGAATTCCACAAACGGTGATTATTACTGACAATGAAAAAATTCTGATCCACGTAAAAATTAGTATTACGGATAACTCGGACATACCGGTTCATCAGTCTCTTGTTCCGAATCATTTGAGTCATCTGGGTCATCTTCAGAATCACTAGCCTCTGATATTTCTGAATTATTACAAGATTCATGGTTCTCATTGATTAACTCTGGGGTCATCCCTAGCGCTGAGCTTTCATTCCAGGGGAGGATATCATTATCTTCACATGTGTCACTGAAATCATTGCCGGAGGAATTTCCTTGGCTTACATCCATCCTACTCGTCTGCTGATGCGATGAATCGCTACTTTCAGAAGCAAACGGATCCTGTATAAACAAATTATATTATGCATGTCTCTCCAATATTTTGCCATTTAGGAATTGAGAGGAAATCCTACCAACAAATATCCGATGTAGGCCGAGCCAACACCGATCATGGATATTTTTTCGGCATCTACAAATCATTGCAATTCATCGAAACTTGCGGGAATCATCTCTTATGATAAGAAAATTGTGGAATGAGTAGTGATGCCGTCGATAATAGACGGCTTATACTTTAGAGAGATCATCACGGTCGGGAAAAAACATTAAAAGTTTTGGATTCGTCGCAATCTCGTAAGACATTGGATCGGTGCACCTCGTTACGATTCCGGAGGAACTTATCGTGAGTGAGTTTCGAGTTTTTCTGTATTTTCTGTTGCAATATCGCCGATATATCGTCAGGAAAAAAACGCTGACAGCATGAACCTGACGCACTCAGTTGAAGAAAAAAAATGCAAGTGTAGAGCATAAAATACTTCACAAATTCTAAACGAGGGGCTATGTCCTAGAATCAATAGTTTTCTCGTTATTAATTCGTGAATGGATTCCGATCACAATTTTGTCAACCAGTCTCATAATGGCGCCAGGCCCACCCTTCTGCTGTGTGCGCACCCTTCTCCGAAAGGCGCTATGCACAAAGTATTCAAATGAAAAGTAAATCCACGAAATCCGTAATTGTATTGAACAAAAGATCGATATAACAGAACTTCTTCAAGAATTGTACTGATAATGATGTCTCCATAAATTCTGGATAAATTTTATACATTAACTAGTAAATTCAGGGAAATTCTAAATGGGTGTCTACAAAATTGCCATGCTGAATGGACTTTAAATCCAACTAATTATTTTCTGTACATCAAGGACGATTGAGAAGGAGGAGTTCTGGACACTTTGCGCGTTCCTCATTTCCAGTAAGATTATGTACCCAGAAAAATGATTTATTTAAATCAAATAAAGAGAATCTCTCGAAATAATGAAGATGGAAAAAAATGTTTGATACAAAAAATTTCTGTAAATGGCCACAAAAAGTACTCATCAAGTATCAGCCAGATCCAGCTTTACTAGTCTATTTGTTTTTACCCCGGGTAGGTCAGTGTTCCGGTCATTGACGTGGACGGATCTGTGAGTTTATACCTATTCCACGATAAGGGGATATCTACACGGAAATTCATCTTCATGCAATAACATGTTTTCGTTTGTTCTTGTATCACCCAGGTAGTTGTTCGATTTTCTGTATTCGAGAAGTCTTGAATTTTATGGGTTAATCACAGAATCTATCTCTCTTATGTTATTCACACAAGTCTTACGTTTGTTACTTCAAACCGTGAATATGGATTCTATTAATTTAAAAATTTTTTATTCTCTTATTGCCTTCATTCGTTATGATGATTGAAATAATGAAACACGATTGTTTGTATGATTCACAACCTGGGTGGATATAATGAAAAATTATCTGATAAGTCATTGTTTAAATTTATATACTCCAATAAGCCTACGTAGCCAGGAGCCACTGTTTCTTTTGAGCTTGAACTTCAAACTTAAATGAACTCAAATGTGTGTGAGCCTCAACCTGTTGCCTCAACAGTGACGTATGCTCCCTAATGGCTCGGGTTCTTGTGCATTGATGTTCACCGATATTTTAATATTGCATGTTATTTATTTTTATTTATTTTTTTATTGCATATTATTTTAATATTTCATGACGCCAAAATTATTTACGGGTTGATCAACTAGTTTGCAATGATTTTTATAATTTTTAGTAGTCAAATAACAATAACTTTACCACTTCCATTGTAGGATAATCATCATCGAGAAATAAATGGCTATGGCGACGACATTTAGACTTGGGAACCGTCATATTTTCATTTTCAGGATCCAAATACGCTTTATACGGTCCACGTTTCTTCCTGTTACTAACATCTGAGAAAAAATAGAAATAAAGGAAAAAAATAAGTTAAATCGACGAATGTTCGATTTGTATACAAGAGCATTAGATGACTCACTATGATCAGTATTATCCTGTTGCTCTTGACTGTCAGAGGACCTGTCATTTTCCATCATTTTCCTAGGTTTAGGAATTTTATCACACACGATTTTGCAAATTTTTCACTGTTACACTCTTTAAATCTCACAAAAAAAAGTGACGGATTGGCATTAGATGGTGGTTCCTTTCAATCACCGTTGAATTTTTTTGAGAGTCACGGGTATATAGTTATTTCACTACCGATATCAAACCATAAATGAACTTCTCTCACTGAGGAAGAATCATGGGTAGGTTGTAAACGAGAGACGACCAATTTCCCCCTCTCTTTCTTCCTAGTGCCTACGTACATTTCTCGCGCACTTGTCTCGGGGCTATGAGAATCGATCATCCCCGAAGTTTAGATTCGAGTGGGTCAGGCATGATAGACCCACCTGGGCAGGTCAGTTGAGGGCATTATCTGATGGCAAACGTGTCGATGAGCGAGACCGTTATCCAAATCGCTGAAAAAACACTCGAAAGAAGACTTATTGCATTCGTCGTAATCCCTCGAATAACTTCTCTGGCAAAGTAGTGTCACTTTCAGTCTATTTAAGGCAAACAATGATGAACGATTGACTCTATATCAGAAATAGTTGTTTTAAATACATTCGTGCGTTAATAACGCCATTTGATACGAAGTAAAGCCTGAGCAACTGCTGAATTTATTCCGTGGTTATACACCTTCGTAACAATTCCAATATAATGGAAGACTGGCCCAGCAGTGTATTCAATGATGCCCATTGTTGCATCTTTGAGATGGTGAACAATGATAACGAATTACGAATTGGATTTCAAAGTTTCTTGAAAGATTGTAGAGCTGAGGAAGATTTAAAAAAAATAATTGAGGACAAGGAAGTGGTGGAGATTTGCTGGCCCGATTGTGTGATAAGTTCAGCAAAAGAAACTATGAAGCGTGCTAAATACGCTGTCAAGAATATCGTCCCGGCTAGAGTGAGAGCTTATGGAGGTAATTACAAACTATTTATTATCAATTCTTTCGAAGTTTAAAATTATGAAAATATTCAAGTTCACTCGGTATTTTTAGAACATTTGTTTGATCGACATTTGCCTCACTCTTCGTTTGAATGACGGGGGACTTTCACCCTTTGAATATATTCTTACAAAAAAAAGTTTTTTTTTTTCAATAGTCTTTTCAAGTGAAAAATTAATTCTAATATGATAATTTTTAGTAATTATATCATTTTGTGGTTTATGTGAGAGAGTTGGTGAATACTTTGGCTACGGACATTTATTATATTAGCCTGAGAAAGAGAAAATTCTGAGAAAATTGACTCGCTATAGGCACTAAATTGTGATTTAATCGAAATCCCATTCATCCGCTGTCAATTTCCATGATAATTTTGTTGTCAATATACAGTAGAGAAAAGTCAATGAATTTGAATTTCTCCATCTATTTCAACCTATTGCGATTTTTAGAATGAAAATGCATCGAGATGATTTTCGAGGTTCTTCATTATAAAGAACACCGGAAAAATAACCTACACATTCCATGTTCGATAATCTCTCCTTCTCAACGCCTCTCCTCCCCTTTTCTGACCGACAGAGAAAATTAATAATGATTATTAATATGGTTTACAGGACGTCTTTTGATGAGAGAGAAATTAGGAAATCTCTTGAAATATGGTAAAACCACGCCAGAGAGGAACGAACGTGGGGCACATGCGCGCAAAACTTTCGATGACTTTGTCACCGGAAAGAAACTTTCAGCGTACGCTATCACGGTGAATATCCCAGGGTTATTTACAGACCAGTTTCCATATTTCTCCTTATCGAATTTGTTTTACAATGCTGAGATCTTTCAATTAAATCGCTCATAGATAATAACTTAATCAGGATCAAAGTATTGTCACGAGGTCCAGGACCCGTGAGTAAGTTATGCTAATTAATTAAACAGTTATAAATGGGCCACTCTACCTTCTTCCCTTTTACAAGAGTAAGTTTACTATTAAAGAAATGTAAGATCGATGTTAAACATCAAGAAGATGACCCGGAGCACAAGAGAGTCTATCAACATCCATCCACATCAGCCGAGTGAACATAAACACACTTCTAACCAACAATAATTGAAGTGACAGCTGGACCAGTCGATTAGAATGAGGTCGATAAGCCCGGAACCTGATCTATTGACCTAATTCACTACTAGATCCGTCAGAGGTAAAATAGATAATTGAGTGACGTGACAATTAAATTGGAGCACGGGAGAAATAAGACCGGAGAAACGAGTGAAATGGGACATCCAGAGCAAGTATGGTGGCGTTCCAGTCGACTTTCGAGCCAATCAATGACCAGAGATAGAAACCAATAAATCCATATATGGATATCCAGTTAACCCGGATTTTCTCATTGGTGGGATTGGACTTTTGGTAGCCAGGAAGAAGGAACATGAACCCGAACCGGCCATCTTGAAAACACTCTGATTTTTGCTGTCGTCACGACCAAATCGTGGTGACACGTAAAATCCTTTAGTACATTAATTATAAGCATTTATCACTTAAAATAGTGATAAGTGCCTTCGTCATAAATTAGTGACTTATTCAAATCTTCATTCTTCTCGAAGATAGGAGATTTTCTGTGATAAAAACAGGCGAGAAAAAGTGTGAGACACGAGGTTAGACCAGACGCCAATAGTCCCGTAGTCCACGTGAGTACCATCAAGGTTATACATACTGCGTTGTTGAGTGTTGGCGATCTACGGATCAGGCTCTATGCATCTAATCTGATAACTGAGAATAGAAGAATATTTAGACAATTGAATACTCTTCTGAATAATCAGAAAAGATAAATCATTACATCAAGGTTGAATCCATAAAGACGGTCAGTGGTGAATTGGGCTTCTCCTCATTCAACCACGAACTCAAGGTCATTAATATATGCTGTAGTGGAAGAATAATCTAGAAGGAAGCTCTTCAACCAGGGAATTTACGTGAAGGACGGCTGAGTCCACAAATATTATTGCTTTTCTACTCAATTCTCTATCATTATTATTTTCAGTTGTATTCCGAGTCATAATCGAAATTTACCCGGATATTATTCAATATTTTGTTCTTTTTTTTCCTTTTGTTTTTTTAAAACTTATTTCAATAGTGTGAATGAATGCTGAGTGGTATTTTATCAGACGTGATAAAATACAAAAATTACCCGAAAGTGTATTGAATAAGAGTTGAGCCACAGAGGCATAAATAAATTCAGATATATAGCTACAAATTGATATTTACTAAATTACTCTGTCCTCGAATTTGACAATTTTACTCCAATTCAATTGATAATAACAGACTTGAGAATCATTCCAGAATTGATACATACAATATTAAACTCACAATAAAAGCCCGAATAACTATTAAAAATACAAGAGCCCGAACAGCCTAACAATTAACATTATTGAATATCCAAAACAAGGCAGCCCAGGTAATTATTATTTTCATTAATTGACAGTAAATGGAATCATCTGGTACCCAGATAAGGGGAAATTGCTAACGCTAAAAGACTCATATGTGGAGCAAAGTTCCTGTCAATAATTCAACAGAAATTTAGTATCAATCGTCGTAATTTAATTAATGGTTCCATTTACAACGTCACAGTATCTACATTGAGAGGAATTTTATTTCTTCTTCTCAACATTTTTGCCTCATAAAAAAAATAATTGTTCAGCTTCCGGCGAACCCATTTTTTGTGTCATGGTATAGATGACTTAAAATTTTTTGAATGAATTGAGCAGCACTAGCAACAAATATCGAACAAATATCAAAAAATTTTCACGATGCAAAGCAATATCCAATATCTCTACAAATGCCCAGACATTAAATTAAATGAAAATTCCTATTTAGAAAGCAAAAAGTATCACCAAATGTCGTAACAATCAAGCATCATCAGGAAGTTATTCAAAAAACGATGGAAACCCTTTGGAGGAAGAAAATCGCAAGTTGAGGGAAGAACTGAGAAAAATGGAAGAATGGAAGAATGCAAAAGAGAATTCAAGCCAGCAGGTATAATATATACAATATATTATATTGTTGTAGTTATGTTCACGTATTATAACTATATATATTATATATATGATATATATATTATACTATGCAAAAAAATCCTAAGGATAAAGTTGAGGGACGAAATGTCATTTTCGGATAGGGGAAGAGAGGGTAATACCGGACACCATAAAATACAACCTTCGTATTTCAATGTAAAAATGACACATAATGTTTTCTCGGATGCAAAATTTGAATACCAAAATCATTCATAGAATAATCATAATTTCAATATGAAGAAATGAAAAAAAGAAAAAATGCTCATTTGGATACAGCCATTTCTTAGATGCTAATAGCCTCAAAATTTCAATATTTTTTTTCTAATTATTATCACAAAATTATATTATCAAAACATCCAAAATTACATAACGACAATAGGTTTGACGTCATCAAATTGTTACAGAAAAAAAATTATCATCCATTTATTAGATATCAGAGTGTCCGGTATTACCCGCTGTCCGGTATTACCCTCTCTTCCCCTACTTATTCTTATGGTTATACTTGCGAGATCTTCTGTTAAAATAAATGATATCATTATTGATAATAGATTAATGAAAATCATGAAGAACGAAGTGGCCAAGTTCTTGACAATAAAGGTGAGGGAGTAAAGTCAAGTGTAGAAGTATCTCCGCGCAGGAAGTCAAGATCTCCGTATGGAAGCAGATCTAAATCTCCTCTTGGCAGTCGATCAAAATCTCCTCTTAGAAATCGATCACGATCTCCTACAGCCAGCCGCTCAAGATCAAGTTCCCGAAGGAGCTCAAGATCTTCTACGAGACGATCAAGATCACCTATAGCCATCCGATCAGGATCTTCTTTTACGAGCCGATCAAGATCACCTATTGGCAATTGCTCACGATCTTCTTCTATGAGTCGATCAAGATCTTCTCTCAGCAATCGATCACGATCTTCCACAGCCAGTCGATCAAGATCACCTTCTGGCAGCCGATCGGGATCTCGTTCTCGGAGCATATCAAGATCTCCTTCCAAGAGGAGATCAAGATCTCGTTTTCAGCGATCGATGTCTCGTTCCCAAAGGAGACACGAGTTTTCTGCTATTGGAAGATCCGGAAGACACGCAGTCAGCCCACATCGACGTGAATCCTCAAAGCACGCCCAAAGACGCCATGACTCTAGGTCCCGCACCACCAGACGAGAGCAAGGAATCGTCCATGATCAATATCCACGTAAAGTATGTGTTTAAACATTCCAAATTTGTTCCCAATATTTTTATTCGTAAATAATGAGCGATTCAATTACACACAAAACATCATGAGATTTAAAATGTCATTTTTTCTGTAGATTTCGTTTGCGAAATTATTTCTCATAAAAATTCGAAAGTTTTTCGTGAACAACAAAGAGCCGTCAGATAATATGATCTCAGAATTGGAACATTTGCACTTTTCTTCTCTCTTCTCTTCCAAAAGTTCTTAATTAATATTGAGCAAATTTGGAATAATTAAATGGTTCATCTTTGGATTAATTTTAACTAACTCAGCGCGTGCAGAAGTTGAGAATAGCTTGTCATACACAGAGGAAAATTTCTAAAAGTTAGACACTAATGACTCAATAATAGAAATTGGTCGTGATTGAATTTATCACCTCATAAAGATAAATCCAATCTTGATATAAGATCATTTGAAGAACATTCACCTTCAAATCTATCAAAACTTATCTTTTTCTGATTGAATAGAGCAATTTTTTTTCCTAGATTCGAAAATTTTTCATTGATAAATCAAATTTAACAGAATGTAGAAAATTTTTCTTGATTGAATCCAAAAATTAATTTTAAAAATAAGAAAAATACATATAGATTTTAAGACATTTTTTCTAAAAATAATCCAATACGAGGATACAATTTGTCACTGTCAGATGATAAATTCGATCATACCAAACTTACAAAATCCATCAATTTTTATCTAGCTTCATGAATTTTGATTTCTTTGAGTATTCAATCGTTCATCCATCGGCTTCTATTTTCCTTCCAGGAAGTTCTGGTTCGATTTTCGATTGACTTTAATTAATTCTGCTTCAGTTTGAAATGGGAAACAGATTGTCATATTCAATGAGGATATGACGACCTGTATATGAGAATGGAATATCTATGTACATTGTACAATATATATCAAACTTCTCAAACGTCTGAAACTTCTAGAATGATCAGCCTGAGAAGGAACGCATCATACAGGGGAGGTATTGCGATATCAAGGATATTCGACGATATATATGTCAGGGAGGTACGAAAAAATTGACAACAGAGCTGGCTAGGGTAGTGTTCGGTCGAAAAATTCTAGAGAAATCAAGTCTGTCCGGTCGAAAAAGCACAAAGAATGGCCTATCAAAAAAGAAATTGCCATCAGATATGCTCAATGAATTTCAAGGTAATTTTATATCGTGATATAGGATTCGTGAGCGTGAAATTGTCGAAAGTACTCCCATCATGTCGTAACGATTAAAGTAGCTCATCAGTACACATAAAGTCATTGAATGTACAAAAATTAAATAATTTATAAAAATTATCGTTATCATTTTGAAATGATTAATAAGAATTATTGAGATCATGAATACAAGGATTACAACATTTTTAATTATGTGAAGAAGTGGCCGGCGGGTGGCGAGCGGAGTGAACGCCATATAATTCATGCGCTACATAGGTGTGCGAATTTTGAATAAATAGGGACAAATAGAAACACCGGGATCTTATATATTTTGATATGCCGCTTCCGAATAGACAAATTTTATTTCAAACAAATGATACAATCCAAAGTTATTAACAATTTAATTGTTTAAATGCGTTCAACAGAATCATTTGAATTTGTATGGAAATAGAGTTAAGATAATATGCTCCGATGCGTCATGATCCGAATGCAATTGAGTTTTTTCCGATAGGGCAATAAATAACAAAGATGCTCATCATTATGCGTAATGTCCCTTCATGAGATTTATCGATACTAAAAAGGTGTTGAATCGAAAAAGATAAAAGATTAGATGACCAACATTTTTGTTCAGCGTTGATCCCGAACTATTGATTTTTCACCGAGTTATAGCAATTCAAAGGGAAGACTCCATTCTCACTCGTTGAGTCAAGAATTTCTGACATATGGACGATTTTTTTCAATGGAACAAGTTGCAAAAATCTCATGAAGGCATATCACGCATTATGATGAGCAGAAGATGCTTCGGCCTACTCCCCAACGTGACAGCCCGCCAGTTATTATGACAAAGTTCTCTATCTTTGTTATTATAGAAATTCAAAGTATTCTGTTGAACGCATTCAAACAATTAAATTATTAAGAACTTTTTCGTATCGTCGGACCTTAAGAACCCCGTTTTCGTGGCGCTGCGCGCCACAAAAATGGCGTTTCCCCGGTCCCGCGACATGAAAGATAATGTTCACGCCTCGTCATGGAACACATATCACCCTCCCCCATGTGCTTGCCATCCTCGCCTCCGGCTCGGAAGGCAATCTTGCATGTAAGGGAGGATGATCTGTTTTCCAGGACTCGGGCATGAAATGTACTATGTATTGCATCGTTTGTTCGAAATAAAATTTGTATTTTCGGAATCAGCATATGAAAATATATAAGATCCCGATGTTTCCATTTGTCACTCTCTATTCAAAATTTCCACACCAATATAACGTATCGACTAATAATCTCTTCCATCTTCCGCCACGTAACGGCGGATCGAGCAGACGTCGACATATCGATTTTGGTTCCGGTTTCTCATCAATTTCCATTGATTATTGATAATGTGAATAAAACTAAACGATTAAACCTAATGAAAGAAGTGTCAATTTTTTTTGTTATTATATGTAGATAAAATATTTTTTTTTTTTTTTTTTATTTGAAGCATTCAAACCTATAGGTTTATTCTGCTAGTGAATAAAATATATAAAGATTTTATATAAATAAAGAAGTTAGGGATTTTTCCATAAAACACTGGGTAGATGTTGATTGTTCAGAATAGATTTCTTGAAAAGCTAAAACGTTCATCAAATCGAGGAAAAAATTACGATTGAAAAATCTAATAACTTTTTCAGGCGATTCTTTGTAGTTTTCAAAGAATCTTTAAATTGTATGACACTGATGAGCTACTTTGAAAGCCTAGTATCTATTGTGTGTTAGTGAGATATCCCATAAATTACTCGTGGTATATGTATGTTGATTGTTGGTGATCAGTGAATGTCGCCGTTGATAGTTGGTTCACATTCTGAATATGTAGACGCTCATCGCTCATCTTTAGTCGTATGGTCGATTCTGCTACCATGTAAGATACTAATAATTCACCTCTTTCCTCGCTAACCATGGAAAACTTCGCAAGAACTGCCCACGTAGAAAGAATATTCTGAAATGAGTCTGAATCCTCTCCTATAGAAGCCCACATCATCTTGCCCTCATGTAGAATATTTCTGGACACTTTACCAGTCCAAAATCGTGGAACAATCCTTCATTCTTCAATGGTAAAGTGTGAAAAACTATGACGATTGCACTAATTGGAATGATGGTTATTACAGAATACATCAACAAGAAGTGTGGACGCCACCCCAATACCACAAACCTCTTCCGAGCCGGCATCACAGCTGCGTGCCATAATGCCGACAAAGCAGCCAAACGACGGTCTTAAAAAAGTGCCAACATATATATATTCACAAAGAATATATTATATTTACCATGTATTTTGAGTTTATGTTCTATTCCAAGTGTGATTTTCCAACCGTGTATTGAGATTATTGAGGTGTTTTATATTATTTATGTTTTCCGATTCTAAATGACCAATATACGTTTTATTCATGATTCGATGCCTTTCATAATCCATACTTGAACTCTTCCTCCATGGGATTTTTTTCTCGAGAAGAAGAATATGGATTTTCCCTCTTGAGAAGATGTATAGGAAAAAGTTCTGTGAGAATTCACAAATCCTATAGAACAAGCTTCATAGAAAAAAATCCTATAGAAAACGGCTTATGGAAAACATCTCTATAGAAATCCTAAATCCTATAAGCTTTTGAATTTCTATAGAAAACAAACCTATAGAAAAAGTTCGAATTCTCCACAGCATTTCTATAGGATTTCCTAGAGGAATTTTTCCTACGTGTCTAGACCATTTGACCCTTGGATTGATCTTTCCGCTTCGACAATAAACCATTTGACCCTTGAATAGACCTTCCACTCTCCACTGAAGACCCTTTGCCTTATATGTATTAGTTGATTTGAGCTTATCTTTTACAGCCAAATCAAGTGAGAAAAGAAAAAGACCGAAAAATCCTATGATCCCTTTTGCCCTCGGGGTCCGTTTTGCCCTACGGCCCATTTGCCCTACCCCCTCCCCCTTTTATATTATTTTTTTTTCAAAAGTTGTTTAATCTAATGAGTTTTTTTCAACATTTGCATTATGGCATTGAGCTATTGTTGAAAAAAAGTGATATTGAGGCGTTTGATAATACGAATAAAAAAGAAAAATTAGTAGGACTCCGTTAAAAAAAAAAAATTGTCCTTTGACATTCGACATATGACATCATACTACTGTTGAAAAAAAAATTGTGTGTCCCTTGATTGAAAAAAAAAGAAAAAAATTGTCTTTTGCCATTTGTCACATGACATCATGCTACTATTGAGAAAAAAATCATTATTCCCTTAATTAAATAAAAAAAAAATGTCTTTTGACATTTGTCACATAGCATCATACTACTGTTGAAAAGGAAAAAAATTAGTCCTATGATAAAACAAAAAATTATAACTCCTTTGAAGGAAAAAATCATTAGTCCCTTAATTAACTAGTGGTGCGTTGTTGGTCGCTCGCAAGCTCGCTCCCATGGGTGAGTGCGTTGCGATATTGGTGTGACCCGTTCAGCGGGTCGCAACAATAACTTCCCGGTTTCTTCCTCACTATTGTTGAGAAAAAAAGAAAAGTGAGCCGTCGTGGGACGCCTGGTAGATGTGAAACATTAAGAGTGGGGTGAAGGGAGGGGGGGTGCGCCAGCGAGTGACGCACAGACTGGAATGGAGGAGGGCTTCGCCTGAAAATACAACGTCTCCTCGGCCGAATCGGCGTAGAGCGCCATTAGATGTTTCACATAAAAAAAAAAATTCCATTTTACGTTTTCCTGGAAAAACTAGAGAACGACTGGAATAATTTTTTCCAAAATCCTTTCGGCTCTAAGTTGGATGAAGACGCTTCGATTGCGTCATTGATGACCTTGATCGCATCATCCGTTTAAGAGATTTCGTTGACGAAAATTTTTTGTCACACCCGTACAAACCCACACACACACACGCACATACACACACACACACACACATACATCATCTTGAAAATTATCAGGGAGTGTTGTGGAGACCATGAAACGTGGAGATATGTTGGAAATTCGATTTTCGGGGTGATTACAATAACTTCCCTAACCCGGAGAGTTGAAAAAAAAAAATGTCCTTTGACATTTGTCACATGGCATTATGCTACTGTCCTCTCATAAAAAAGCGTTGTAAAGTTTTGTGTCACCTTTTCAAGGCCGCATAGCTAAGCAATATATATCTGTACATATACTATATATAAATACAATATAATATATGTAATATAACATATGTATATATTGTATATATAATATATATTAATAATATATAATATATATAAATTATAACCCATGAGAAAGATAGAGATGCTGAATGGTGTTTATATTGTGAAACTATGGGGATATAGTCAGATAGTTATTGGTGAGCGATTTGATAGGTGGATAATGACGAGTAATAACACAACGTGGGTGAATATTCCCCCACCCCTGAGTGGATATACATGACTATGGCATACCAAAACCAATCTATATATAAATTATGTATATATTATATATTATATATATTTATCTTGTCACGAGGCACTTTTACTGCACTGTCACCAGTGCCTGTGAAGTTAATATTGGGTGTAGGTTGTAGGACTTTGGGGTGGAGTCCCAAGGGGACTCTTGTCGCTAGGCGACACAAAAGGGATTGTGGGTGTTTTGTGAGGAGTGTGGGTATTTTGCAAGGAGGTACGGGATTTATCCCTCCCGTGCCTCAGAGAATGGGGGTAGTGGACTAGGGAATGGATAAAGAGAGGATACGGCTCGGTAATGGATGGGCGCGGATGTGGGACGCTCGGGAGAAAGGGATGGGACTAATGTACTGAACGGCTATGGGAAGCCAAGGCCGACCCGTGTGGAACTGCTTCCCGGTTGTGTCCTCTCCACCAGTCCAGTCCGGAGGACGCGGGTGCAATGCCCCAGCGTACCACTTTGTTGTTGCTGGAGCCCGCGATAACCAATAATTTTAATGTAATATTTCAGAAAAGAAGGATAAGTTGAGCTCAGCAGAGAGAAAAGTACAAGAATTCAGAGATAGTGGCTCGGTTTATTATTTGAGAATTGAAAAGAAAGAAATGAAAAATACAAAATTAAATTGCCTCAGGTATTTGGGCTCTCTACCGTAGTTTCAATGCAAAACCATAATAATAAATGAAAATCAAATAAAACCAAAATAAACTTAATTTGAAGACCCGGCTGATCAGCTTACACTAGTCGATGGCTTTGTAATTCGGATTAAATGATAATAATACTTATTATTCCCCTTTTTTTCTGGTACTAATAACTCCAGAGGACATCCAGACAGGGACTCATCCCCTCAGCAACCCTCCTCATTCATAAATATCATTATTTTACATCGATCTCTCCGGGATGGCCGGGATGACTGACTCTATACACTCCAAGAGTATGTCCGGATGTCCGAATGAGAAAGACGGTGCGAGGAGTCTTCGCTCGAGAGAGAGGTGCCTCAAGCGGCTGCAGGTTCCCTACGCCTATTTTCCCCCACCGAAGGGGGAAGTGCAACGAGCAAGTGTCCACGTGGGACACCTGTGGGCTACAATTGCCTCTTTACGCGGATCTACTAATCGAATTTCTCTCTCTCTCTCCCCTGGAGGACTCTGAGTCCCTCTTTCCCACTCTCTTTTTCCCCTCTTTAACTCGGAAATAACGGGGTTTTTGGAAATGCGCAACTATTTAATCTCAGCCTGAATTACCCCGATTAATAACGATAATTATCCCCTTAAAACTAAATATATTGATTACTTTCCCGACTCCCACTCACACCGACTGTAAAATATCCAATAATTTCTATTCAATATCTCTCTAAACCAACTGCGCAATAAGATGGCGGCCCCGTGGCCACGCGACCAACGCGTGCTATGGGCACACGAATTACCCCGGAGTTTATCTATGAAAACTGCGAGTTTATTCGACAAAAAACGAGTTTAATTCCTCAGCAAGATCTGTACTCCCGGTAACGACCATCCGTAACCGCAATCACACCAGCAACAATGAATAAAAAATCAATGCCAACTCACGTTGTCGCTGAATTCACCAAAGCCGGTAGCCGGTGACCACTTGTGGAATATCCGGAGGTGTTTATTAGATATATTTCAATGTTTTTCAGGTATTGATTCACTTTGCTCTTTTCAGAATATCGCTCAGAATTTCCTCTCACCAATAGCACAGCCCGTGTCACCAAAAATATTCAATTAACACAAAAATTTTATAAAAAAACAACGACAATGAATATTTGTGCACGTGTATGCCTGAATAGATGAGAACGGAGTGTCGGCCATTATAAAAACGTCGTTACTCCGGCCACTTTGGCTGGTGAGATGGCGCCAGCTCCCGGTCAACCCGTGTCAGCTGACCTGCTGTTCTCTGTATCACCTCCATCTCATTGCGCCGCTTACGCGGGCTTTCAATCCTTTCCTCTTTCTTTCACTTCGTCTCTCCTTTTTGGACTCCAGAGAGGTTGTTCTGGAGTGTACTCTCTTCAGACCAAGGCCGTATTTACGGGGGTCTAGTTTATCCTCAGAGATCTAATTATCATTGGATATCAATTCGTAAGTAACGTGGCTGTTGGCTTATCCTCACGGGATATTCCTGCACCTGGATTTGACGTCCTCGCTGTCCTCTCCGGAACTTGGATTACGATTACGCGAGTCATTACCGGGTTATTATCTAAATTCATATAGCTAGTCCGCGTGTGTGGTGAGGGAAAATAGTACTTAACTCTACTCAGATCTCATTTTTCCACACGTCCACTCGATATCCGTGATTTATTCTCACAATCTAATCTATTTATGAATTAAACATAATGAGTAATTTCATGAGAAAATCTCAAAAAACATTTTTTGTCGGAAATTGTAAACAGATGACAAAAAACGTCTATTGACATTTTCCTCTTTGTGAACTGCTGTTGATACGCTCCATACGGTGAGGGCTGAAGCACGCGTAGCGCGCCAGGTACGCTACGAAATAAATTTTGGGGGGGAGGGGGAGGGGTAGTCAATATACTTTTCAAAGGCGTATTGCAATGACGTGATTTGAAGTGAAAAAAAAAATATTTTTGTGAATAATTCCACTGAGTTCATTCTGGAAAGGGGGTTGAAACCACCCGCATGATGCGGGGGGGATGAAATAAATTTTTTTGGGAAGGGGGAGGGGTAGTCAATATACTGTGCTCATGCATTTTGCAATGACGCAATTTAAAGTGAAAAAAAAAAAAATATTTTTGCAAGTAATTTCACTGAGTTGATTTTAGAAAGGGGGTTGACACCACCCGCATGATGCGGGGGGGGGGGGTGAAGTAATTTTTTGTGGGAAGGGGGAGGGGTGGTCAATATACTGTGCTAATGGGTTTTGCAATGACGCAATTTGAAGTGAAAAAAAAAAATATTTTTGCAAATAATTTCACTGAGTTGATTTTGGAAAGGGGGTTGAAACCACCCGCATGACGCGGGGGGATGAAATTATTTTCTTCTGGGAAGTGGGAGGGGTGGGCAATATACTGTGCCAATGGGTTTTGCAATGACGCAATTTAAAGTGAAAAAAAAACATATTTTTGCAAATAATTTCACTGAGTTGATTTTAGAAAGGGGGTTGACACCACCCTCATGATGCGGGGGGGGGGGATGAAGTAATTTTTTTTGGGAAGGGGGAGGGGTGGGCAATATACTGTGCTAATAAGTTTTGCAATGACGCAATTTGAAGTGAAAAAAAAAAAAATTTTTGCAAATAATTTCACTGAGTTGATTTTGGAAAGGGGGTTGAAACCACCCGCATGATGCGGGGGGGGGGGGGGGTGAAGTAATTTTTTGTGGGAAGGGGGAGGGGTGGTCAATACACTGTGCCAATGGGTTTTGCAATGACGCAATTTAAAGTGAAAAAAAAAAACATATTTTTGCAAATAATTTCACTGAGTTGATTTCAGAAAGGGGGTTGACACCACCCTCATGATGCGGGGGGGGGGGATGAAGTAATTTTTTTTGGGAAGGGGGAGGGGTGGTCAATATACTGTGCTAATGGGTTTTGCAATGACGCAATTTGAAGTGAAAAAAAAAAATATTTTTGCAAATAATTTCACTGAGTTGATTTTGGAAAGGGGGTTGAAACCACCCGCATGATGCGGGGGGGATGAAATAATTTTTTTTGGGAAGGGGGAGGGGTGAGCAATATACTGTGCTAATGGGTTTTGCAATGACGCAATTTGAAGTGAAAAAAAAAAATATTTTTGCAAATGATTTCACTGAGTTGATTTTGGAAAGGGGGTTGAAACCGGCCGCATGATGCAGGAGGGATCCTCTCATGAAAAAAGCGTTGTAACGGATGTGTACATATACTATCCATATGGGTATATACATATACTATATACATATCTCATATAATATATATAATATATTATGTGTATATATTTTAGATATACACGGAGACCAAAAATTAGGGTTCTTTCTCACCAACGCATGGACATAACATGGGGGACCAAAAAAAATAGAGGGAGACACTGAAAAAGTAGTATCCCGTTCTGAAAAATTCGTATGTGGCTCACTAATTTTTGGGAGTCGTCCACTACTTTTTCATGCGTTTCCCCTAATTTCTCATGTAACTCTTCCGAAAAACTGGATGGGCAAAATTCTATTTTCTTATTGACAAAATACACTAATTTTTAAGGAATGTTTTTTTTACTTTTCGATGAATTTTTTTCTCCGTGTATACTATATATGTTATAGATAGTATATATGATCTATATATATATTATATAATATCATATATATATATATACATTACATATATAATATAATATGTATATAATATATATTATATATATTCATCTAATCTGTCTATGAATTAAACATAATGAGCGATTCCAGGAGAAAATCTCGAAAAACATTTTTTGTCGAAAATTAGTCGTATGATAAAAGAAAAAATTTGAAGAAAAATATCATTAGTCCCTTATTTAAAAAAAAAATGTCCTTTGACATTTGTCACATGGCATAATGCTACTGTTGAACAGGAAAAAAATTAGTCCTATAGTAAAACAAAAAATTCATTGCGTAAGAACATCATCATAATCATCATCTACTTTTTGTAGTGTAGTTGGACCAGAAATATCCCCGGGAAACCCTTGATAAGCCAATATTTTGAGATAGAATTCCCTTTCGGGTAAATTAAACAATTGATAAAATGCAAACTCTGCAATAAATATATTAAACCACCGAAAGGAAATTCCACCTGACGCGGCCGGGGTCTAACGGCTGTCAGGGCTCATAATGACGAAATCATTAATTGATAAATATTGGGCGCCAGTCAATTTTATGATGAATTGACAAACAAATTAATAGATCGACGAAGAGACTAGTAGTATCAGTGTAAAGTAAGAGCATAGGTTAGGATTCAGTTGGGAAGACCCAGAATAAAGTCGAGAGTTGACCAAAGATAATTGATTATTTAATTCGACAGGAATATAATTTACTTACAGTTAGTTGACAATTTACGACACCTTCGTTTACTACTTCGTACAATTAACCTCAATAATTTCGTGAATAAGATTTGATACAATTTAAAGGTGAATAACCAACGTGACCACAGTACAAAATGTATTTTACATCATACACATAACGTAACAAAAATCAGAGTGTTTCTCTCGTGTGTATACCTGTTGCTTGTACCCGTCTCCCCACTCCGTACCATCGGAAAATCAATAATCTGACGCCTGCGCGTCAGTCGACGCATGTGTCATACCGTCTAAATATATTTAAACGTATTTCAATGATTTGACTCTCATTCTTATATTATTTAATAATTCGAAGTAGTGTCGACTGAGTAAACTAATTTCCTGTTACACTCTCCCTTTTCGAACTCAGTCGTCACTACTAGTTATTGACTTTCTGAGGTATTTTCTCTTTAAAGGTATTAGGTGATTATACTGCCTGTCGAATCATAGCAAGTGACTTCTGTAATTTAAAAATGGTATTTGACATGTAATTAATCAATTGGATGGTCAACTCTCGACAACTTTTGAGATTAATAGAAATATTTAATAAGCATTTATTGAAATTTTATTGGAATGAACTTGAAATTAAACCCACAGAAATAATTGATAGAATGTAATGATTGAATAATTTGAATAATCTCGACAGAGGTAACAAAACAGTATTTTCAGTGGTAACATGAGTAATTTAGAGAAGATGGTCATTGATGAAGATTAAGCTTTTGCTGGCTTGTAGACACCGACGGTGAGAACCTTGACTGGCCCCTCTTCTGCCTGTAACTCTGGACGCTCAGCCATGACCTCGTCAAGCGACCTCTGAGCGTAGGGCTTGAGCAGAGAACGAACAGCTCGTAGACGTTTATTCTCAGGCAAGGCAATAACAGCTTCGGCCGCCTCGGCATTTACTGGAAGACTGTGTAACAATGCATTCTCTCGAATAAGATACTCGCGAATTTGAGCCGGAGCATCTTGGTGATTATCGAATTTAGCCTTAATTTGTCTCTTGAGGATGTTACTAGGTTCGCCCACGAGTGCTCGATGTTCTAGGGGGATCAACCACACTGGAAGCGTTGCGTAATTCAGTCTAAGCCAGTCGACTACTCCTTCCCACCTGATGTTACAGTCAGGGCATTCAGCGACATATAAACTCTTGTGGCAAGAGCATCCTGAGCATTTATCCAGGGCCATCTCGTGTTCAATCCCATGTGGGTATGGGCAGTCCTCTTTATCATAGCCTGTGGCTCCACAAATTCGACAAAAACCTGGTCGGTATGACATTGGGCAGTCTTTGAAATTGTGGGAAACTGACTTACAATTCACACAGCCATAGACATGCTGTTTAGCTACTGCCACAACGTACGTCTGAGTACCGACATCTACCATTTTGCTCTCCAGTTTCTTCATCAGGTGTTGAGCTCTTTTGGTCACAATATCCTTCAATAACTTTTGGCTAACGATCCTGCAGTCGACCATGTACATTGGTTGATCAGCTCTGTTGGCGTTCATGAGTGCAGGTACTCCTAGCTCCTGCAGTAGGTCATCGAGACTAGGCATTTTCTCTTCAGGTAAAGGCTTGACTGTAATGGAGGGGGCTACAGTGGCGTTGTGGAGATCTGCAAGTGATTTCTCTCGACCAGTTGTAGTTTTGTCAACAGGATGAAGGGGAGCTGGGATTCTGCGTCGTCTCATGTTTTCTTGACACAGTTGTTGTGGTGTCATAATGTTTACTCTGCCCAGCTCGAATTTTCTGAAGGGCAAGTCTTTTATCTGTGACAACAAGCGAGATACCTCATTTTGGACCTCACGTGTGTTGGAATTGCCATCTGAGTTACTTGGCTTTATTGACTTATTGGGGATGTTTCTGGGTAAAGCCTTTGTTGATGATAGCTTCTGTGAGTCTCCCAAGAGCAACATTTGCATCGCAACCCCTTCTGTATTGGTCGATGAATCACTCAGGATAACTGAGGCCGCTGCTGAAGTCGACTCGCTTTGACGTGCCTGGATTTTATTTCTCACGGAGTGGAGTTTGGCTTCCAACTCCAGTTCTTGTTGGCGTAAGACTTTGAGGTCATTGTCGTCGTCACTTAGGGAAGGCTCATGGCTGATGTCCTCTGGCTCCATCATGGTGTTGTTGGACGATATCTCTTGAAGACTTTCGACGATGCTGTCGTTGGAATTGCTCGATCTAGGAGAGACGATTAATTTCACGTAAGCTACGTCGTGGTATTTTGAGATCTGTGATATAATATTTGCCTACTATTTTCTCGGATTTGTCTGCCAATTCGACTATCATGGGATTTATTACCCGTTTAACAAAGGCCGGTCCCAGGTATCTGTGAGCCAATTTTGACGAATAGCCCTCAGCCTTATTACTTAACTTTTTATTTGGATAATAAACTTCTGTCCCTACTTTTATGTCCACGGATTTCCCCCTGTCAGAGTTGATTTCCCCGAGTCGCTTGTCTGAATATTTTTTCAGTTGCATTTCGACTTTGTGCCGGAATTCATCGATTTTACTAATCCGTTCGACCCAATAGTCGATTGAATCACCTTCTGAAATCTGTCTACTGTCCGCGGTAGGATCTACGTCATGTTTCACTCTCGCCTCACGACCGTGGTTTAGGAAGAAAGGAGAGACTCTACTACCCGCGTGTGGCACTGTATTATATGCGAATTGGATTTTCGACAAATATTCATCCCATTCGTTATGTTTATTGATAAATGCCGCAATCATGGGTTTAATGGTCCTATTCACGCGTTCAACTGGATTACTCTGAGGATGGGCTAGCGGGGTAGTGATATGATGTACGCCTCTCGCCTGTAAAAGACACCTTACATCTTTGTTAATGTACTCCGTCCCGTTATCCGTAATGATTGACCTTGGCGTACCCCAGCGATCGAAAATAGTATCCAACACTTTGACAACTACTTTGCCCGTCCTATTACGGACTGGGAATAATTCTATATATTTTGTACATAAGTCTTGAACTACTATTATATCTGTATTTCCTTTTTTTGAACGAGTTTGGGAGACGATGGTATCGATGGATAACTGCGCCCACGGCTGTTGCAACGGTCGAGTCATTAAAGGTCCCTTTAATGGCTTTTGATCGAATTTGACTTTAATACATACTTCACATTCTTCGACATATGATTTTATATCTTGTGACATACCGGGCCAATAATAATTTTGACGGATTCTATCGTATGTTTTGTCGCGTCCCAAATGTCCCGCTTGCGGGGTATCGTGATTCTCTTTAATTACTGATAGAATATCGTCCGGTCTCACCACCTTTTTCCATGGATTCTCGTCATCGATTAGGGCTTTGGAAAAATCGGGACGCCAGTAAAATAACTCGTTACGTTCAATTTTCCACTCAGTGAATCGATTTGGTTCTTTGGTCACCAGTTTGAATTTTGTATCGTACCATTCTTGGTTGCAAATATTATTCAATTGGATTTGACTTTGAACTGCCTCTTCAACCACTTGTTCCCAACCAAGGGGATCCACGTCGACATTGAACACTCTTGATAATGCGTCCGGGGCTTCATTTAATGTGCCGCGTTTATGTTCGACTGTCATATCGTGTTGGTATAGATAAATCGCCCATCTGGCAAGACGACCCACTGGATTTTTCAGTGAGTGTAACCAGAGTAACGCTTGATGATCGGTGACTACTTTAAAAGGCATTCCTTCGAGATAACATCGTAATTTTTCGACTGACCACACGACCGCCAAACATTCTTTCTCACTCGTCGTATAATAAAGTTCTGCGCCTCGCAAGGGTCGACTCAGGACTTCAATTAAATTTTCCTCACCGGTTTCGGGGTTGAATTGCACGAGGATTGCGCCGAGGCCAAAGTCGCTCGCGTCAGTATATAGTATAAAGGGTTGACCTGGGATTGGGACATACAGTCGAGGTGCATTAGCGAGTAAATTTTTCGTCTCTTCAAAGGCTTTTTGTTCAACTTCCGTCCACTTCCACGGTACTTTAACACTCGTCAATTTATTAAGAGGGCCTTGTACCCTCGCAACATTTTTCAGGTGTCTATGATACCAATTGACTAATCCGTTGAATTGTCGCAATTGTGTTCGATCTCGTGGGACGGGAAAGTCTAAAATTGGTTGGATTTTCTCAGGATTGGGCCTCATACCGAATTCGTCGATAATGTACCCGAGGAATTTGACTTCTTTGCACGCAAAACTACTCTTCTCGCGATTGATAATCAATTTAGCTTCCCGTATAACTTCAAATACCAAGGATAACAGGCCAATGTGCTCGTCCAGATCCTGACTGACTATTATCCAGTCATCAAGATACGTGAACACCTTGTCAATCCATTCATTTGGTAATTTCCGTTCTGTAATTAATTCTTTAATCCGTCTTTTTAGTAAGTCCATCAATTTTTGAAAAGTTGATGGTGCTCCCGTGAGACCGTAAGGCATCCGCAGCCACTCGAATTGACCTTTACCCTCGACGACAAACGCGGTATATTTTCGACTCTCTTCGTCCATAGGAATCTGGTGAAAAGCTTCACTCATATCTAATGTCGAAATTATTTTTGCTTGGTGGAGTTGCGACAAAATTGATCTCATATTATGTAACGGGTATGCTGGTTTCTTAGTCTGTCGATTTACCGGTTTGTAATTTATGCAGAATCGGAGTCCCCCATTAGCTTTAGGAGCTACTACGGGTGAACATGCCCAATCGCTCCCGCCATACCGGATGTACCCCTTTCCAAGGAGACGGTCAACTTCTTCGTGGATAAACTTTCGAACAACTTCACTCCTACGGTAGGGTTTTTGACGATGGGGAGTCGGATCGATTAGCTCGATTACATGCTTTATCATATCCGTTTCGCCGGTACATTCTTTGTCTATTTTCGCGAACTCTGTATCTAGGAACGCTTTCAATCTCTGAGTTTGATCTACCGTGAGGGTATGCAACTGGGACGACGCGACAAGACGTTGTGAAAGAGGATATGTATGTTTACTGTCAGCTAACTTCCAAGTTTTAGATGAGGGGTCGACTTCTACTTTGAATGCTAACCAGAAATCCATACCGAGGATTACATCATTCGACAACCCCGGCATTACGCTGAACCATTGTGGTCCGTACACGTCGTCAATATCGATGAGAAAACCGGTGCCGCCTAATGTTTTCACTAATGATTTATCTCCTAGTCGTACCCCCGACTCAGACGAATTATCTTCCGATAGCTCGCGGATTTGAAATTGTTTAACCCGTTCGTAAGCTGCTTCACTCAAAAATGACCTGTCACTACCGCTGTCGATTATACCTGTTATTTTTTCACCAAAAATAGAAATCTCGACTCGTATTCTTACGGCCCGTTTCGGTTCTTTTAAGCCTTCTCCTGGGCAATATACTCGGCGTTGCGCTAGACGATGAATTATGTGTACGGGTAAGCCGGCTGGCCGCCAGCTTTCGTATGATGTGACAGGGGGTTTCTGGGAAGTCTGAGCTTTGCAATGGTCGTCTGTACGATGGCTTATGATCTGTAAGTTCACCGGCGGCTGGGAAAAGTTAACTGCTTTTACTTGTTCGATAAGATCCGACTCATCTTCGCTCAAGCCTGACTCTTCAGAGGAATCATAAATAACATTCAATTTAATCGGGGATACTGTTTCCCGGTCGTTATTCCCGATTTTATCCAAATCTTTGACTTGATCAATTTTGACTTCTCCCGGAATCTTTATTTCTGATAACTTTCGTTTAGTTTGATCCTCTGCAATGCCCTTGGGTGCAGTAACTAGAGGTGCGGTTACTGCGGGCTCTAAGCGTTTCCCGAGGTCTTGGTACAGTTTTTTGTCTCATGTCCTGTCTTACGGCACGTCAAGCACACTGTTTGTCTGTCATTCGTACAAAAACGCGTGGCGTGTCCCCAGTCACCGCAATTGTAACAGAACATCTTCGACTGATCGTAGGGTTTATTTTGATTAGATTTGCCTTGGCTACTTTGAGAGGTCGCGTTCTCTTTCGTTTTCCCCGATGTCTCAAACCGTTCCAGATTCTTTTCCAGCCTTTGCCTCACCAAAGTTTTCGAGTGTTGGCTCGCTGGAATTTTATTTGATTTTACGTTTTGATGTTGGATAAGATTTAAGTCGACCACTTGTTCGTCATCCTCTTCGTCGTTTCCGTCTTTTCCGTCAGAGGAATCACCATCGTCGTCGTCAGTCAGATAGTAGGCGCCTTGGGCGTATCTCAATTCGGGTGTGTGTGAACTAGATTTCGATTTCGACTTGAAGCGCGTACTCTGGGTTTGCTCGAGGGATGAATTTTGATACATATAATTACGTTGACTAATGTAATGAAAGAACTCGTCATAACCATAGAGTTGCAGATTGATAATCTCAGATGCAAGTCTCGGATTGAATTTGGACATTATGTGTCTTAATTGCTTCTCGAATTCCGGTGGATTTTTCATACGTTGGAAGATTATTCTAGCTCGACACGCGAACTCGACCAGGCTCTCCCCCTTATTCGGCCTCAATTTGTGGATATCAATATGCAAATCGCCGTCGTTCTTCTCGACTCCAAACTGATAGCGAAAAGCGTATGAAAAATCGTCCCACGAGTACCAATATGCTTTATTAGTGAGAAACCAAGATCGATAGGAACCCTCGAAAATACTTGCAAGATATGGAATAACATGATCAATGTGTACTCCACTCGAACTGATGCTTTCCTTGAGCAGCAGTAAAAATTGATCAGGGTCTTTCTCGGTTGAAGGGTAACTAATTTTCCATGTCGAGATAATTTTACTAATTTTAATTGGGGAATACTCGAAGTGATTATACAAAGGGACAGGGGCACTTCCCTCTCTCTCGCTGAGTCTGGGCTGGCCATTATTGTGATTGTACGGGTTTGTCGACATAGGAGGTGGATAGAAGCTGTAATCATGCACTTGATTACTTGGAATATTTGAACTAGGCCTTGAATTGAATAAATCCCCGCCTTGTCGACTGAATGTGGAGTTTTCTCTATGACGATAAGAGTCGCCAGAGTTCTGGCCTCGGCCAGACGTGCTCTGCCACGTTGGCACGTTCGGATGATTCGGGTGACTGTCCCGATTCAAATGTCGACTTGGTACACCCTGAAGATTAGGGATATGAGACTGAGGTTGACTTTGACTTTGTAAGAGGGTTTCAGCCTTTTGTGCCATTTGCTTTAGCTGTTCTGGGGTTAAGAAAACGAATTCCTGGGACGTCTGACCATTTGGCAATGTCGTCTGAATCGCGACTTTGCTTAGTCGGAGGATAGATTCACCCGTTGATGGAATGTGCTCCGGCCCAGGCCTTGTGGCCGTGGTGGGGGGCAAATTAGAAGATGACAGGTCTGGATTTGTGTGGGTATTGCGTCCCAACTCGAACTGGACTCGAGGTAGGGTCCTGTCTGGATTGACTGGAACAAAACCCCTACCCCCAGAACTCGACTGACCTCCATACGGGGTTCTTGTAATAATATCCCTACTTCGATAGGGATTGAAAGCGGTCTGAGCCGTCTCCACGTGCTCATCAGGTATCGATTGTATTTCATGATCGAGCGAAGAATTCTCGTCCTCTATTTCATCACCATAACCGTCGGGCTGTTCAGCCCGGGCGCCCTCAGATGCAGCGCCGTGCTGCCGGCCTTCAACTGGATTACCCCTGGCAATGACTGAACGATATTTGTCGAGGTTTTCAAGCAATGAACTGAATCGCGCGGCAAGCAAATCGACTTTATCATTCACCGTTTCCACTGTTCCCAGTCTCTCCCCAATAGCATCCATTGATGCCCTAACGCCCTCAACCGTTGCTTCGATGTGATCGACTCGCGTATCCGTCGTTGCCCGTGACAAAGGGTTGAATAGTGAGCCTGGTGTTCTAGATGATAATGCAATATTTGCAGGGATTGGGGTTACGGGACGTGTTGCGGGGTTTCTCGGTGTAGGTGAAGGGGTGAGACGGCCTCTGCCTCTGCCGCCCTGGAGGGGTTGATCACCTATTGCTCCTCCATTCGTCGCTTGATTGACTGTTAGACCTCCCGTCCCAGTAGCGTGAGGACCTGATAAATTCGCTTCGGGATTAACTAATGCATCGCGCCCCCCGGCATTGACAGTTATAGTCTCGTTAAGACGTAAATTTCCCTCTTCTCGAAGGGGCTCAAGGTTACGCGATTGGTTTCGATTTGTAGTACGGCGCGGAGGAGAGTAAAACATGCTTAACCCCCCCCTACCCATTTGTCCAATAACTGGTAAACTCAATTCAAAAGTAACTCACAATATTCATTCAACTCAATAGAGATCAAATCCATAGTGAACATAAGACCAGGGAATATTCGATAATTTGATACAAAATTTTACTATATCAATTCTGTGATTAACCCAAACGAAATAGGAATAAAATTATTCAAAAATCTAGCGCCTCACTGAAACCCAGGGCAAGACCTTCGAGAAGTCAGTGGAGCTCAATCAAAACAATCATTTAGCTGTGCACGGTCAGGGCCGTGCGCAGTGGCAAAGTATAACAGAAATATCTCGACTCTTTAATTCGCCGAAGACATTTAAACTCGACAAGACTCTGATTTACAAACATAAATAATTAACATAAACTGTGGTCACTCAATCAATTTTGATTTTACTTTCCAAAATTTTAATTTGTCGAATTCAAACTTCCTCGCCTACTAATCGACAAGACGAATTGGCAGACAAACGGATTGATATTCATTATATTTCAAGAAATAAATATTCTTTAAATTACAGAAAGACTGTTTAGTAAGACAAGCATAAAATAAAATAAAAGCAAGAGTGAAATAATAGGAAGAAAATCTATTCAATGCCAAGGTTGGCCGTGTTTACATTCCAATCGGCACTGGGTGATTTGAGAGGCGACCCAGGGCCGTACAATCAAAGTGAGACAATAGTTTTATTAATTAACAAAAATTTTAACGTATTAATGAAAAGAAAATCCCAACGGCCCCACGTTGGGCGCCAAATGAGATAGAATTCCCTTTCGGGTAAATTAAACAATTGATAAAATACAAACTCTGCAATAAATATATTAAACCACCGAAAGGAAATTCCACCTGACGCGGCCGGGGTCTAACGGCTGTCAGGGCTCATAATGACGAAATCATTAATTGATAAATATTGGGCGCCAGTCAATTTTATGATGAATTGACAAACAAATTAATAGATCGACGAAGAGACTAGTAGTATCAGTGTAAAGTAAGAGCATAGGTTAGGATTCAGTTGGGAAGACCCAGAATAAAGTCGAGAGTTGACCAAAGATAATTGATTATTTAATTCGACAGGAATATAATTTACTTACAGTTAGTTGACAATTTACGACACCTTCGTTTACTACTTCGTACAATTAACCTCAATAATTTCGTGAATAAGATTTGATACAATTTAAAGGTGAATAACCAACGTGACCACAGTACAAAATGTATTTTACATCATACACATAACGTAACAAAAATCAGAGTGTTTCTCTCGTGTGTATACCTGTTGCTTGTACCCGTCTCCCCACTCCGTACCATCGGAAAATCAATAATCTGACGCCTGCGCGTCAGTCGACGCATGTGTCATACCGTCTAAATATATTTAAACGTATTTCAATGATTTGACTCTCATTCTTATATTATTTAATAATTCGAAGTAGTGTCGACTGAGTAAACTAATTTCCTGTTACAATTTAAAGTATAAAGTTCAATTATATAATGTTAACATTATTTAATAACATCATACAATGTTAAATAACATTCATCCAACCTCTCTTGAGTTGTCCAACTCACTTATATTTTCAGGGGGTGATGGCCATGGGAAATCGCCAATTTCCCATGAACTTTCATGGCCTGGCCACCAACTGGCCACGGGCGGCCACCGCCATTATTGTACGTGAGAGTTTTAATTGAATTAATAGTAAGCGATTGGAATTCATATAATGAAAAAGTCATCAAGCTTCGACAAAATTCCTTACATAGCAATCAAGCACTTACCTCCAGTAATAATCACACAAATTACCATTTTATTCAATCATGCATTGAATAATAAATATTTCCCCAATGATTGGAAACTAGCCAAAGTGATTGCCTTGAAAAAAAAAAAGGTAAAAACACTCAAGATTCCTCTAACTATCGTCCAATTTCTCTCCTCCCCAACCTCAGTAAAATATTCGAAATTATAATAAATAAGTCAATTTTGGAATATTGCGACAATGAAAAAATAATACCAGATTATCAATTTGGATTCAGGCGCAGAGACTCTACGCTTCACGCAGCAGGTAAATTCTCCTCTGATATCTGCTGGGCTCTAAATAAAAAAGAAGGGTGCTTCATAGATCTTGAAAAGGCGTTTGACACAGTTTGGCTAGACGGACTAATATATAAATTATTAAAAAAGAAATTCCCCAGCCACTTGATAAAAATAATACACAGTATGATTCATAACAAAAAATTCATAGTAACTAATGGCCACTTCAGATCACACAAAAGTTATTCTGTCCTTAATGGACTCTAGCAAGGCACAATAAATTGCCCCATATTATTCAACATTTATACATGTGATCTACTGGAGTTATTTGAGCTAAACTCAGACCTTAGTAAGAAAGCCCTAGCCTTCTCTGACGACCTTTTGGTCTATGTGTCAGACATGAAAATCACAGAATTGCAAACGAAACTCCAAGATATATACAACAAATTAAGTAACTATTACACCAACTGGAAACTTAAAAATAATCCTAGTAAATGTGAAACCATCCTCTTCAAATCCACTGTAAGCAAAGCTTCAGCAGATACTCGTAAAAACTGGAAAAAATTCCAAATAAACGAGAAAAAAGACGGATCAGGCATAAATATCCCACATAAAGAAGTGTTGGAGTAGTTATGCAGGGAATACTCGAGATTATTAATAATTAACTCAGTTGATTATGATAGTTAAGTGAATATTTATTTCTGTCTCTTAATGTACAACGCAATACGAGTTGTCTGTAGCACGGTAGAACACCGAGTGAAAGAAACACGAGCCACAACGTCGTCTCGACTAACAGGTCGCTCAGATACACCACCAAACGGCGTCACAGTCCAACCAACCATCGTCGAAGATTCAAACTCTAACACTCCCTCCCTTCGGCGATGTTCTTCTCTTGATTTATTGTAGTATATGGAAATGTAAAAATATAATGGACATATGGTCGGAAATAATAAAATTGATCCGGTTTTGTTGTTTGGTCGTCAATCACTCCGGACGTGGTGATAACATCTCTAGTATCTCTCAACTCTATTTCTTAGCTGGAATCAAAAACAAATCACAATAATATTCATTAAATATTGACAACTATGTTCTTCAAGTTTTATTCTGAAACATCTAAGTCATCATTTTATCTCTTAGGTATTTATGAGCATTTAATGGTAAGGGCTTTGTCATACAGTCAGCTAGATTCTCTTTAGTAGCTATCCATTCAACTCTAACTTTGTTCTGAATGACACATTGTTTGACATAGTCCCCGTGACTGTCTGCCATGTGTTTTCTAATGCCATTTTTCTCTCTTGCTCTAAGATTTTCGTCTATTTCGTCTAACTCTTCATCAAACATCTTGAGTTTATGATTTCCATCTTTCTTTGTGCAATCACCTGCCGCTCTATTATCACACCAGATGGTTACTGGGTAAAGTGTTTTACCAATAACGTATCTGATGGCCTTATCGAGTGATACCATTTCAGTACACGCTTCACTCATAGCCAAATACTCTGCTTGACATGTTGACAGGGTAACATATTGTTGTTTGTGGCTTCTCCAAGCTACTATGTCTCCAAATAATCTAATTATATAACCTGCTGTGGAAGTTGAGTCTTCATGATCTCTAAAGCTTGCATCTGTGAATGCCTCTAATTGCTCGTTTTCAGCTTTGAACTCTAATCCTGAATTACCAGTACCCTTGAGATATCTGAATATTCTTTTTACATCCATCCAGTCATCTTCAGTTGGCTCTACTTGTTTTCTTGCCAGATAATTCACTGCAAATGATATATCAGGACGTGTTGCATTTGCCAGGTACATCAGACTGCCTATGGCTTCTCTATATGGTACTTTCTTAATTTTATCGTCTCTCTTAACTTCTGACTCTTCCATTTTCTTCCTTATGTCTCTATTGCTCACTTGTCTAGTCACCATGGGTGTACTTTGAGGATTGCAATTTTCCATATGAAATTTCTCCAGAATGCTCTCTATGTATTTCGTTTGGTGAATCTTGATGTATTTTTCTTTTCGATTCCTTTTAATTGTCATACCTAGGAAACTTTTGGGTTCTCCTAGATTCTTCATTTGGAATACTCTATTAAGATGCTCTTTAATTTCTTCTAATTTCATTTCATCATTTCCAGCCAACAGAATATCATCTACATATAATACTAACACTGCCATTTTTCCTTCTTTCCTCCAAGTGTACAAACACGGTTCATGTAAATCATTTTCTAATCCAATCTTTCTCACTTCTTCGGTAAATCTCTTATTCCATTTTTTAGGACTAATTTTTAATCCATAAAGTGCTTTCTCTAATTTGCATACTTTATTTCTTTTGGTGTTTTCATCTACTCTTAAACCATCTGGAATTTCCATATAAATTTCTTCTTCTATTATTCCATTCAAAAATGCTGTCTTAACATCCAATTGACATGCCAGCAAGTCATATTTGTTAATGATTGCAATTATTGATCGAATAACTGGCAATCTGGACACTGGTGCATATGTTTCTCTTAAATCGTATTCATTGTTGTCTTTAAATCCTCTAATCACCAGTCTCGCCTTGAATCGGGTTGATTCATCAGTCTCTAATTTTCTCTTGAATACCCACTTTGAATCGATGATATTTGGTCTCTTTCCTTGTGTTTTTATCTCTGATCTATTCACGAGTCTCCACACTTTATTTACTTCTATAGAATTGAATTCTTCGTCCATTGCATTTATCCATTTCTCTTTTTCTCTACTGAGCAATGCCTCTTTATATGTACTTGGATCCCTATTTAATGTTGCAATAAGACAATATATGGTTTCGTCTTCTCTAATGATTTTCTCTTGTGTGTCATCAACTCTTGAATTCTCGGTGGCTCCTGAGTCTCCAGTGTAGCTGACATAGCTTATGTCTTCAACTGATTTTGCTACATACAGACTTTCACTATTTTTCATAGTCTCTAATTTACTCTTGCTTCTAGTCATTGGAGTTCTGTTCTTCTCTTGTTTTTCTACTCTTGGTCGCTTGTTTTTCTCTTGATCTGATTTTCTTGGTCTTCCTCTCTTCCTTGGCTGCTCTCTCTTTTCAAGCAGTTTCTCTTCATTCGTTTCTTCTGGTTTTTCCTCTTCAAAAACTTTCATCCAATTTAAGTCACTTTCCTCTTCCTCTTCTCTTGACTCTCGCATTTTTGTTTCTTTCTCTTTCTTGTACACCTCTTTGCACACCAGTTTCTCATTGAATCTCACATTTCTTGATTCTAGAATTTTCCCTGAGTTGGGGTGCTATAATAAATACCCAGTGGTTGTGTATCCCACCAGCACTGCTTTGATTGCTCTTTCAGAGAACTTCGAATCAGGCTTTGGTATTTTGATATATCCTATGCACCCAAACCTTTTGATTCTATCAAAATGACAGTTCGTATGTGATGCGAATCTCTTGAGTGGACTCTCAAACTCTATGGATTTATGAGGAGTCCTGTTATATGCATGCACGGCAGCGCTAACAGCAAACTCCCACATAGTCTTAGGTAATCCTGAATCGAACATGTATGCTCTGACTTTTCTCTGAATCGTTGCATTAAATCTCTCCGCTACTCTATTATGTTCAGGTGTGTAAGGTGGTGTTAATTCTATCTCTATTTTCTCTTCTTTTAAAATCTCTAAGAACTTCTTTCCTGTGAATTCAGTGCCCTGATCGGACTTCACATAGCATACTTTTTCATTCTTACCCAGTAAATTTCTAGTTAAAGTTAGAAATTCCTCAAGCGCTTTGCCTGATTCATCTTTTGTCCTCAAAGGATATGCCCTGGCTAACCGAGAGTAATCATCCACGAATACAGTGATGAATCTTTTCTGCCCTGGATGTGACGTCGGTTTTATTGGACCCATCGTATCCGTATGTATTACTTGTAGTGATCTCTGAGCTCTAGTCCTTGTTTCTCTAAACGGTAGCTTCTCCATTTTTGCCATTATACAAACTTCACACTCTAGAATTGACTCATCGAAGTTTACCTTCTCTAAACTCTTGACAGTTTTCTGTAATTTCTTCAGGTAACTCAGCGATGCATGACCTAATCGAAAATGCCACAGCATGCCCTTGCTTAATTTCTCTGACCTCTTTAAATTCTTCTTAAATGGGATTGACTCTAGTTTCTCTTCTATATCTTCTACTGCTTCTAGGTTATCTATTTTGGTTACACCTCTGGAAATCTGTGTGACATCCTATGCGAGTTGACCTTCTGTATCGATGTTGACCTCTTTGTCTTCAATTGAAAACATGAGCTTCTCTTCATTCTCTCTCCCAATCGCAGAACTAGCATTCTCTAACTCTTCAACCTCTCCCTCCGAATTTTTTAACTCTTCATCTTGAATGCTTGTCTGAGATTGCTTTGAAGGCTCATCGTCTGAAATTATTTGCACTCTACAGCAGTATGATCCATCCTCTGGATTCTCTTTATACTCATCATCACTCTTCTTAACTCGAAGAATTATGCTCCAGTTTGGCTTATCATACGTTCCTTTTAGGATTGTCTCGTCAGTATTTTTATCATAAACTCTAAGTACTTTGTCGTCTAAATAAATACCAAGTCCCTTATCTGCTAATTTTCTAAGAGATAACAGGTTTTCTGATATATCTTTGGCAGCAATAACATTTGTAAGTTTAATAATTCTCTTCTCAGATGAACTTGACATTAACAGAAGATCCCCTCTACCATCTACCTGAATATCTGCTATGTCATTCTTGTTAGCACTCTTGATGATCTTATTTCCAGTTCTCTCAAAATTATTTAAAATTGTTTTGTTATTAATAATGTGATCAGTTGCACCTGAATCTGCTATAAATTGAATAGTCTCTAATGTATCTAACTCTAACTCACCTGAATTGTTTGGCTCTTTATTATCATCTCCAGTTGCTCTTCTGGCTTTCCCATTATCTCTGTTATCGAATTTCCTAACTCTACCTCTATTATCCACTCTCTTAAACCCTTTCTGATCATTCCTACTCTTATATCCATTCTTGAACTTTGATGCATTTGGATTTGTATACTTGTTAACTCTATTTGAATTACTTCTAAAATGATTTTTGTTACCATATCTTTTTCCTTTGGGTTTGTCATCAGCATTTGGGCAGTCATCTCCTTTGTGAGTCCTAACATCTTGGTAGTAGTAGCAGAACCACTCATTTGATTTGATCAAAGGACACTTGCTTGCCCAGTGACCAATATCGTTGCATCTATGGCAACGATTTTCTGCATCGGGTTTCACTGCTGATCGTGCTCTGTTGACATTTGTGACCTCTTTAATTTCGTTCTTTTTCTCTGCCTCTAGCTGTAAAATAAAACTCTTTACTTCCTCTAGGTTCATCTCTTTTGACAGAGTTTGTCTATTGATTAAATCTGCATTTCTTAGTTCAGGAATTATAGGAGAAACAGCTTGATAAAATGAGGATCTCTTTTCTTGCTCAGTTAAGGGTACTGCACCTTCACATGCCTCATATTCTCTAATGATTGAATCAAATCGTTCACAAAAGTCATTTACTCTTTCATCTCTCCTCATTTTAATCTGATAAAGTCTTGATCTTACTGATGTATGTGTTAAATTAACTTCACTCTTTCTATTACTCTTTAATATTTTCAAAATTTCTCTAGGTTCTGACTCATTCAAGACTTTCTTGTGATATTTTTCATCCAAATGATTTATTATGATGTCTCTAACTAAATTCTTTCTTTTCTTGATTTGTGCCTCTGAGATGTTAACTGGACCTTGAAAATTAGAATCTATCACATCTAGAAAATCATTGCTAGTCAAATCTGATTTCAAATAATCCATCCAAAGATCAAAGTTTGTTTTCTGTGTTAATTTGTAATCTCTTTTGATATTTATTTTGTTATGAAAGTATTCAGTTTCTACTGCCTTCTTAAGTAACTCGACATCAGTGGTAAGAAAAGTCTGTTGACCTTGATCAAACTTATAGGAATCGATCACGGGTAATTGGAGTAAAAAGAAGACGATGTCAATGTATTATCATTGAAAGCGACGTTTCGCTAAATATATTTTAGCTTCCTCAGGCTCTAGAGAAAACATTACAAACAATACACAAATCAGAAAAAGTCATCTAAATTCACATCATACATATGAAGAATTATAAATATAAAGAAAATTGCTTATTTGTCAATACGTCACTGAAAAAATTAATTACATAACCTACCTTGAAAACATTAAAATTCCTGCACGGATACTCAATCTCCCAATTGGAGCACATACCTTGACATTCTTGACATCCAGTCACATTAAATAAATAGATGGTTTTTATATCGGAAGGAGACATTTGTAATGACAAAATATACAACGAAATTTACACTCGTCTACTGTCCACGAGGCCACTGCCATTCATTAGTACTATATACTACTCCAGTAACCATATGTTCCACTAGCTCATGTGATGTTGGGTGAGCCATCTCACGGGATACTCTGGAATTATTCCTCACCTTCAGTTTTTCATCTGATGTTTAAATTTCCTCAACAATCCAATGTACATTGAATTTAAGTTCTGCGTATCCTCTCTTTTATTCACAGTTCTGTTCAGAGCAATATATATCATTTCGCTAATATTTCTCTTCTTCCAATGTGCTTCCGTGTCAAGAATGCTGACCTTATCAAACTGAAAATTATGTCCCGTGTGGAAGTGATGGTCCGCTAATGCAGTTTTTTCAGGAACCAGGATCTTAATCGGTTTACAGTCTCTCTTGTGTTGTCCAATACGTGTACTTACCAGACATTTCGTCTGTCCAATGTAGCAACTTGAACATTCACAAGGAATTTTATACACCACTTCAGACCTTTTGTCAATTGGAACTGGATCTTTCAGTCTTGTATACAAGTCTCCTACTTTTTTGATGTTATAAGGTACAAGCCTAGAGTCTGTATTTCTCAGGCATTTATTCAGCTGTTGAAAGAGGCCTTGGATCAACGGAAACGGGAAAACTCTCTTCATCTCCGGTTCAGGTCTGATATAATTTTCATCCATACGATTCTTAAACCTTCCAATACAGTTATTTATAAACTTATTGGGGTAGTTGTTGTTTTTTAATATTCCTCTCACTTTAGAAATGTTCTCTGTCTGGAACCTGGGGCTACTAAGGCCAATGGCCCGGTGTAACAATCCTACAGCCACTCCAATTTTTTGTGAGGTTGGATGATTGGATCTAAAATTGACAATTCTCCCTGAACTCGTCGATTTTTGGTACCAGCTGGTCTCTAGAATACCATTCTCGTTCCTATGGACTTTCACATCCAGAAAACATAGCGAATTGTTAGCTTCCTCTTCTACTGTAAACTGAATCCTTGGATGTATGGCATTGAATTGATCTTGCACTCTCTTAATCTGATCCTTAGGAACAGGTAAAATGGTATCATCTACATATAACTTCACCCACGGAATCTCAAATGGGAGACGATCAAGAACCACTGAGATTACATGGTCCATCACCAAACTAGCCAGGATAGGACTAGCTGGATTACCCATACTACTCCCGTCAATTTGATTGTAAACTATCCCATTAAACGAGAAGTAGCTCGCTTCAAAACAAAACCTGATCAGTTCAATGATGACCGTCTTCGGGGCAGAGATAAGTGATGACCATTGCTCCCAATGTTCTCCAATAATATTCAACACCAGCTCTTTGGGGATGTTCGTAAAGAGTGAAACAACATCTAGAGAAATTAATACATACCCTTCTGGAAGGATTGTGTTTTTGGTGAAATTCAAAAATTCTCGAGAATTTTTAACGTTGTATTTTGATGATTGATACACTCTGGATAGAAGTTGGTGTAAGAACCGTGCCAATTTATAACTTGGGGATTTAATACTGCTAACAACCGGACGGATGTTACATCCTTGTTTATGTGTTTTACGTAGTCCGTACATTCTTGGCATCACTGCACTCCATGTTCTCAATTTCTTAGCTTTTTCCTCATCAATCACTTTTTTATTTCTCAAACGATTCACCAATTCATTCCCTCTGTCTTGATATTTTTTAGAAGGGTCAGACTTCGCTCTTACGTAAGTGGACTCATCCATTAACATTTGTGTCATAACCTCAAGGTATTCAGTCTTATTCATGAGAACTGTTGCTCCACCTTTGTCAGCTTTCGTGAGAATTATACTTTCATTTTGTTTCATAAACGACCTCGCGGCCGCGAAATCTGCTGTTAAAGGATCTTTATGTTTACTCTTGGGCTTATTATTATAGTTGGAGATGATGTTCACCATATCTGCTCTAATCTTATTCCTTTCTTCTTTTTGAGCATTCTCATCGATGTTTTTTATTTGTAAACCTTGGATACATATCTCCACATCCTTAATGATCCTTGGAATTGGTAACAGTTGATTCGAAGTATCAATCCCAAACTTCGGTTCCAAACACAATATTCGTTTAACATTTTTAGGGATTTCTACCTTTGTGTAGTTAAAAATCACAGAATCACGTTCCATAGGGATCTTATCTTGTGATTCTGTTATTAAAGAGTTCAATTTATTCCTGTTCTTCTGTTTTATTCTACGAAAAACAGTCTCATGGAAATCTAGAATGTTCAAATTCAATTCACCAAGAAGATTCGGTGGTAATACCGTTTCTAGTTCCCTATTGTACCGATCACACTTCTTACCAGGAATTAATTCATCAGGATCTCGAGACAGCATCTCTGTCTTTCTCTTTTTACTCTTATCATCTAATTGTTTCGAATGATCAGGGTTATTTAATTCTAGTTCTGGAGGTGATTGATTATTTTTCTTTACTTCTCGTTCTAGTCGAAGTTTCTCAGCCTCCACGTAGTTTTTAGAAATTTCAGATAACTTAGTAACCATTTTTTGAACTCCCTCCATAACTTTACTGAGTTGAGTTACTTGAGTAACTAGAGCTTGAGTTACTGCATCATTGTTCGCAATTTGTTTTTGCTGCATTTCCATTTGTCTCTGATATTGGAGATTAGACATCTGATACCTCATTGGAAGAGGAAGTTCCACGTCGTCTCTGATTTGTGGTTTCTTGCTGTTCTCTATATTCTCTATTGATTGAGAACTCTTATCTCCAGTCTCTGTATTCTTATTCTCTGCTGTGAACATAAAATTGAAATTATTACCTGGAATTCTCTTTTATTTATGGATTTTGTCAGGCCTGACCATCTAGCTCTTGCTCTAACTCTATATTCTAATTCTAAATTTCACAGCGCTCTTTACACCCACTCATTTTCCCTTGTGTATTGACCCAATTGGGAATGCAAACTTGACAGTTTAGTATGAGGAAATTTTTAGAGAGTGAGAAGTAGATAAAAAAAATTCTTACCCTTACTGGATGACTCTGAATCATTTCTCTGAATTTTATCAGCCTCTTGATGCTCTTTGATTTCCTCTATTTCATCCAGATTTTGATTGTCATTCATCTCTGCATGAATCTCTACCTGAATCTCTACACTCTCCTTCTCTTCCTCACTTTCATAATCCAGCAAGTAAGGGATAAGATCTTGGCCCTCCAGGTGTTGTGGATTCTCATCTGCCATCTATTACAGGATTTGAGAAACGGATATTTTGTTTTTAATTTTTATGCTCAATTTGTTACGTCTTAACTCTATTGGATTTTAATATTTTTCTCTATGTGACCTCTAGTGCCAGGTAGTCTTTATATTTAGTCTTGATTACATTCTAGGTATGGAATGACTTTTTTTTTTTTTTTTTTTTATTTAAAAAAAAAATCCGCTTCATGCTTCTAAGCTAATGCTGACGCACAGCAATCAACAATAACTTGAAACAGGGAGTTGAGTCCCTCTGCAGCGCTCACATGCACGTGCACACCATGCTCTGAGTTTCGATTTCACGCACAGCTATGAAATCCGTCAGAAATTGGTTGATCAAGCACACGTCCATGGCACGTACAAAGTTTTTCAATTCCCCTAGTCAGTCAGTGGGCTTCACTGCACAGCAAGCTTCCACCCAAAAACTGCCCTGAAATTTTATTTTGTTTGCCTTGTGGGATTTTACCAAATTCTTTAATTATTCCTTTGAATCATAAATTTTCCCAAAAAAATTTTATCGATTTTCTTTTCTGAGAATAATATCAACAAAAACCAAAAAAAATCTACAGCGATACCGAGAACTTTAATGTTTCACTCCTTTGTTTCTCTCTCTACTCTATACTCTAGTAGGCGCTTGCCCGAGAGAGATAAGGATATGTGTTTACATTTCCCAGTTGAGCGTGCGGCGTTTTTGCCTGTTGCTGAGCGTGTTCGTGCACGCTCAACCTCTAGAACCTCCGCCCGCCATCTTTCTCTATTCAGCCAAATAAAATTCACTCCAAACAAAACACTAAATTTGTGATTTTACTTCTGGGCTCTTATGCTTCTCTTTCTTCTATTTTATACATCTTTTTCCTCTTGATTCATTTCACATCAAGCGTTTAATTGTATTAAACAACTGTATATTTATCCGGATACTCTTTAAACACTCTATATTTTTGTCAACAAATTAAATTGAGATTGTACTCACCTTCTCAACTTTTCTAAAACTCTTTATCGTCTATACCACTCACTTTTATTTAATCTATATATATATATCAACTAAGAGTTTTTATTGCGCAGTGATAGCGTGCCCTGGGCCCATAACCTGTTGGAGTAGTTATGCAGGGAATACTCGAGATTATTAATAATTAACTCAGTTGATTATGATAGTTAAGTGAATATTTATTTCTGTCTCTTAATGTACAACGCAATACGAGTTGTCTGTAGCACGGTAGAACACCGAGTGAAAGAAACACGAGCCACAACGTCGTCTCGACTAACGGGTCGCTCAGATACACCACCAGACGGCGTTATTGAGAGTCACTGCATACCAATGTTGAGTGTGATTGAATGAGAGGCACTGTCAAGAGAGGTTGGGTTAGTTTCTTCACTTGTATGTATTCTACAGAGCACAGAGTGTGCGTTTTTGTACGGCTTTATTAAATATATCAGTTTTGTTAATATATCCACTGGTTTTCACTTTTATTTGAACAGGCGTCACAGTCCAACCAACCATCGTCGAAGATTCAAACTCTAACAAGAAGTGGTAAGATATCTAGGCATATATTTCGATAATAAACTTAACTTCAGATCTCATGTGCAAACACAACTTACCAAAGCAAATAACGCCTTTCATGCGTGCTCTAAACTATTTAAAAACAAGTATTCACATGTAAGAATAAAAATAATCTATTATTAAGCCTTAATCAGGCCTATCATATCCTATGGTTGCCCAATATGGTTCACAATCAACAATAAACAAATGGAATTGTAACGTCTATTCGAGAGGAAATGTCTCAGAACCTGCCTAAATAAATTCCGCACGCCTCAATCCGAGTATAAAAAATATTATAGTAATCATAAAATCTATAATGAAGCCAAAGTTCACAGACTAGATTGTTTCATCATTAAATTAACTAGAGATCATATTTACAGATCTACTAAATTGATTAGAATAAATAACCTGATAGGTGCTCCGTATTATACCAACGATGAGTATATAGCACAAACACTAAAAACTGGATTCATCCCTCCTGAAGCTTTCGTCTACTTAGACGAAAAACATATGATACAAGATGTTGAATATTAGCGCCAAAAACATGTATCTATATTATCGATGTATCTACTTTATCATGTCAGAGGGAAAGTGACCTTAACCTTACTTCTCAGTTTGAGCTTTGAATGTTTTTATTGAGTTTCAATTGTTGCTCCAAAATATCTGTGTGTATCAAAGGAATCAAAGGTGTATTATTATTGCAAATTCTATTGTTAATTAAAGCATACTATTAACTATTGATTGCACTGGTTATTTCTCTAATTTAGTCATAATCAAGTTTATTTGAGGCACTAAAACAATACAAGATATTAACAACATTCCAGTTATATATCATGCCAAAAGAGGTGGTTGTCCCACCAAAATTATTTATAAAGATGACATTAATTGTAAAACTGAAAAAAATCTAATAACCTATGATACTAATTTATCTGATAGAGATATTGAATTAGATCATAGAAAACGTTTCAAATTATATTGGTGGTTGCCCGAAATCCCCCTAGATAATTAAACCTGACTTCCCCCCTCTGTAAATAACCCCTCCCCTCCTTTGTATATATGTACATAAATACTCTAGTTCTAAGTTTTTTAATCATAAGCCATTTCAAGACCAGTTTTACTAGCCAATTCCTGGTCTCATTCAAGTTTTTTTTTTTTAAATATATCACTGACACAATATTAAGAAAAAAAAAAAAATTGGCGTGGCTGTAGTGGGCGCGACAGAAGCTGTCGCGGCTGATACAGCCGTAAGTTGTTACGTGGATACGTCTATGGGATCTGTTTTTTCGTTCTTTTGTTTCTTATATTATGAATAACTAATGTTGTATGGTCCACCTTGTGGTGGTTCAGTTTTCATCGAGATGAATTCGATTTAATCCCACTAATTCATGGAAGATCTATGAAAATTTACAATCATTTGAAATATTTTGAGAGATTTCCAGACTTTTGAGAACATTTTAGAACTTTCTAGTAAATTTCAGCACCTTCCAGAAAATTCTAGAACTTTCTAGAATATTCTGGAACTTTTTAGAACACCCTAGCACTTTTTAGAAAATTCCAGAACTTTCTAGAACCTTCTAGAACTTTTTAGAATATTTTAGCTTTTTCCAGAAAATTCTAGAAATTTCTAGAACATTCCGAAACTTTTTAGAACATCCTAGCACTTTCTAGAACATTCTAAAACTTTTTAGAACATCCTATTTACCACGCATTTATATGCGATCAACCATCATAAGTATTAAGTGTAATCAGGATAAAGAATGGAGAAACCTCTAACGTCATAATAATTAAGTTTGATTATTATCAACCGTCAATAACTTTGAGTAATCATCAATCGATAATATTATTATCCACCGTCGATAACTTTAAGTAATCATCAATCGATAATTTATCCATATATCGTCGAGGCGTTAGTATACGAACACGTACTAGATGGCGTTAGTAAATGAAGTTCTTTCACAAAATGACACCTCAAAAATAAAACCATAGACGTATCCACGTCAAAAAAAAAAAGTTTAAACCAATTACTCATCAGTCATAAGACAATCACTCACGGGATTCGACGCGAGCAAAGCTCGTATGTACTCTCCATAGAATTATATTAAGTTAACTACGTTTTCACATGATTCTTACAGTAGCTCGTAAGTCCACCATTGTTCATAACTGTATCAATATCTATGGCTAAATAAACATGTTTTTTTATATAAAAAAAAATAAAATAAAAAAAGTAAGAGCACCCGGCGCGATACTGGGAGGTCCCGGGTTCGATACCCGGCTAGGAACAGTTGAATTTTTTCTCTCAAAGTTTTAATTTATAATTATTTGCCTATGATGGAGGTGATAAAACCCTAGTGGAAAATCTTGGTCAGAGGCGTTACATGCCTGTTCAGGTATCTGAGTAAGGTCCTGATCAGAGACTGAGCGTAGCCTTACCACAATTTCCACTCGGGTGGTTCTTTCAATCCTTTTCGCGTATCATTATTGTAAATGTGTTCCATTCAATATCTCGAAAACCTTGTATATACGGGTATACATATTTTAATTGATTAAAATAGAAGGTATCGAGAAGGAGATTTTGAAAAAACAACTAATCAAGTCAGTTAAGTATTTTTCGAGATATTGAATAACACAGATTGATCTGATTTTTAATAAGAAACATCGCATTCATAAGAAAACCTTTATGTCAAATTTCAAGTTAATATCTCCATTTTTGCACAAGTTAGAGAGATTACAAAGATTTTCTCTGAAAAACAGAAAAATGGTCATACTTCGAAAACTAAGCATGAAAGCATGAACATGAGTCGACTCTATTAAATATATTGCAGTCACAGTTGTCTAATTCACTGCTGAGTGCCCCTGACTTGACCATTTTCAAATTTCTGTAGTAAAATTTTCGCGGAAGGATTCTCGGGAGAGAGATCCTTATTTCAATTATTAAGAGGTCATGCTCTTCAGTCATTTCATTATTTTTGCTTCCGGATGGAAGCCTTGTAATCGTTCCATTTTCACATTTTCTAATTATGGCTGGAAATGATGTAGAATGGTCTGAAACGTAAAAATACGAAGTTTGGAGCCAATGTCCGTATGTGCGGGTGTCCACTCGGTGGTCACTTTTTCGTAAATTTAACAATTAAGTGGGAAAATCATTCCCAAAAAATCTGAAATTTTGATAGATTGTTGGTATTAGTTGAAGCTAGTTCTGTGCCAAATTTCAGCTTGATCGGTCAAGTGGTTTTTGAGAAATAGTGATTTGTTTGTAAATCTTTTGACGTCAATATCTCAAAAACGACTGCACCGATTTTATTTATTTTTTTTTAAAAATCTTCGTCTCGATATTATCTATCTCAATCAACCAAAATATGTATACCCGTCGATACAAAGTTTTTGAGATATGGCTACTTTTCTGTTTTTCACCGAAAATAATTGTAATTGCTCTAACTTTCGAAGAAATAAAAATATCAACTTGAAATTTGACATGAAGGTGACTCTTATGATTGTGATGTTTGGTATTGAAAATCAGCTCAGTCGGACAATTAGTTCCGGAGTTATTCAATTTTGTATATAAATCTAATTTATTCGATATCTCGAAAACGACTGCACCGATTTGATTTCTTTTTTTTTCAAAATCTTCGTCTCGATATTATCTATCTTAATTAACCAAAATATATATACCCGTCGATACAAAGTTTTTGAGCTCTGGCCACTTTTCTGTTTTTCACCGAAAATAATTGTAATTGCTCTAACTTTTGAAGAAATCAAGATATCAACTTGAAATTTGACATGAAGGTGACTCTCATGAATGTCATATTTGGTATTGAAAATTAGCTCAATCGGACAATTACTTCCGGAGTTATTCAATTTTGTATATAAATCTAATTTATTCGAGATCTCAAAAACGACTGCACCGATTTGATTTTTTTTTTTTTCAAAATCTTCATCTCAATATTATCTATCTCAATCAACCAAAATATATATACCCGTCGATACAAAGTTTTTGAGCTATGGCCACTTTTCTGTTTTTCACCGAAAATAATTGTAATCGCGCTAACTTTCGAAGAAATCAAGATATCAACTTGGAATTTGGTATGAAGGTGACTCTTGTGATTGTCATGTTTGGTATTGAAAATCAGCTCAATCGGACGGTCAGTTCCAGAGATATTCGTTCGGGAATTACGATAATAACAAACTATGTACATATATTCATTCATGTAGGTTTCCAAATATGGCCATTTTTCTATTTTTCACTGGAAATTATTGTAATCTGTACCTGTGGGAATGAAGTTAGATGATTGAAGATGTTAATAGCGTTGCCATTTGTGTGATTTTGTCACCAGTACGCCCTCATTTTTCCAATAATTGAACCAGTTCCAAAATTCTGTAAAAATTCTTAATACTTCCCCATAACCCCCCGATAGATCTCCAATTATGAAATCGAGTAAAAAAACGTTCACACCTTCAAACAAGATATAAACGAAGAAACAACGACGTCTTTCAAATCGCGAAATTGAATTTTTTTCATTCTAATGTGTCCTCTCACTATTCGGCTAACTGAACCAGTTCAATTTAAAAAACCATCCGGAAGCTCACCATCAATTTATTGATGGCAAGGAAACAACGCATATCTATAGCTGCATAGCCTCAGTCGCATGGCCTCTACGTCTGCTTGTTTAACTCGTGATACTTTTTCGCTATCATCAATTAAAAAATGGTCAATCCAGGAGTTCTATTGCCGTCTGGCACATTGAACCCGTTCTGGCTTGTGTGAATGGCCTTTAAGAGTTCTGTCATCATTTGGAGTCAACCCATCGTTGAAACCATAACCCGGTGGCTGGTGGATATTCTTCTCACTCTCCCGGTGCCTCTTGTGCATTTCTCACATCTCTGACTTTGCCCCTTTGACGTCAGAGGAATGAAACAACGTCGTAAAATGAGACCGACCACCACCGAAATACACGAATTTTAGACCTGCATCGTGAACCGAGTGAAGTTTAAATATTGCCCCAACTGATGGAATATGCCGTTTTGTTGGACTGATAGAAGTGGAACATTGTCCATATGATGAATTATAAATAGTATTTCGGCATATTAAAATAGACGTTAGGGCCATTGGACCACTACTTTTGGATCAATCGTTGCATATATCTTATCTAAAAAAAAACAAAAACTTATGTTTTTGTAAAAAAATGCGCCAAGTCAATTTTTTTGGTTATTCTTACAATGAAATATTTCTATGAAAAATCTTAAGAAAAAATATAGAAATAGAGGGAAAATCGCCACGTCTGAAAAGCATAGGAGAAAAAATCAGTAGATGCAGGACCAACGTACTTGGCGCGGTTCATAGGAGATGAAGGAGACAAATCTCAGAGGTAATGAGATAAAAGCATTCGGTTGATATGAGATATCAATAATAATAATAATACGAGGAAACTGCGCTAAGTACGCTGTTCCTGCATCTACTGAATTTATTTTTTTTCTACGCTTTTCAGAATTGGCGTTTGTCCCTCCATTCCTATAATTTTTTTTAAGATTCTTCATGGAAATATTTTATTGTAAGAATAACAAAAAAAAAATTGACTTGGCGCATTTTTTTACAAAAACATAAGTTTTTTCTTTTTTTTCGAGATTTCATAATTCCCGATAAACTATGAACTCTTCGAAATTTCCCGCATAAACCAAACTCAGAACGTGATAGAAGAAACGCATGCGCATCACTCAACCGGAGGAAATTAGCCAACGTTACGAAAGCAACAGATGAGGTTATTGTATGATTGTCAAACGACATCACGCAAGAATACCAACATCGAAACAAAAAAACAAGTAGGCCATCGCTCCCATGCGGCTGATGTTACGGATTGGAAGAAATGCGTTACTATTATAATTCTATTATTACATTATGTTTCTCTTTATTTTTCTACCAATTCTATTGGTAGTCAGCTTCCGAATAGATCTACAATTCGTTCTGTGCATACATTGATTGTCTGAATCTCAGGAACTAATTCCGATATCGACTTGAAATTTTACACAGAAGTCGTACCCGACAATATCAAGTACTAGTCAAAATTTCAGATCTTCAGTCCAACTCCTAATCGTATTATAGTACGTATGAGCGAGTTTAGAGAATGAAAATAGAAAAACAACAATATCTCGAAAACTTTCAATAGGAGGCTATATATATATATTTTGATTATGCTAGGTAGAAATTATCGTGACGAACATTTTGAAAAAAAAAATCAAATGGATTCAGTAGTTTTTGAGATATTGAAGAAAATAGTTTTACACATAAAGTCGAATATCGCCAAAACTAATGGTCCGATTATGCCCACATTAAATAGCAACGTTTATCATCATATGGCCTAACATTATGCCAAGTTTGAAGTTTTTATCTCTTCTCTCTATATAATAAAAAACAAGTGGTACATTGCTTTATTTATTCTCTAAGTATAGTTATTTTTGCTAATAAATTAGCAATTTGCTTCCGAATGAACTTGCCCTGTTCAATTCGTTCATTCATTGATCTATATAAACTTGTCACGTGACCAATGAAAATCGAAGATAAAGATCGAAGAAGATGAAGGTAAAGATCAATGCAGATGAAGATCAAAGATACGTTTCTGAAGATCGAAGCAATGAAATTATTTCGAATCAATACCTATTTTCTTTTGTATTTTCCGTCTGGGTTTTCAAAGTGAATATGGATTTAAGGGCTCCAGATAACTGAAATCTTAGATTCTACTAGATTTTTAGATTTATCTAATATTTTAGTTGCGCTTAAAAGGTTTGTAATGTTTTTAATCAAATATAATTACAAACATTTCAATTATATCGCTCAAAATTAGGACTCAATGAAATAAACCCATTTTTTTAATTTAAATAATTATGTGCCAATGTATCTTTCGATAAGGATATTCCTCACCACACCTTGATTCTAAACACAAAAAAAAATAAGGGACCTGAGGGTCTAAGGCCCTAAGAACTGAAGGGCTTGAAAGCTTAGGGGTTTAAAACCCAATATTATATTGGTGTAAACTGACTAATTTAAGAACGAAATGCACTAAGTCCCGATTAAATTTTAATTAAGTTTTGATTAAACCCTGTCTAAGTCTTGATTAAATCTAAACTAAATGCCAATTAAATCCCGACGAAACCCTCATTATATTCCAACTAAGCCCAATTTCAATGAATTTTTCGCAGTTTATTTGAAGCTATATAACTGAATAATCTAAAAACAAAATACGCTAACCCCATCATCTTTGAACTCGGTCTAGAGGACATCAAAAAAAATATTTTAATGCGTCATTGAATGGATTGAAATCATTAATTTATGAGTTATCGTCGAAAATTTGATTTTCAAAACTTTGAGGTTTAAAGCTTTAAGGATCTAAAACTATAACAGACCAAGTCCCGATTAAATTCCAACTAAGCCTTGATTAAACCCCGACTAAGTTCCGATTAAATTTCAACTAGATGTCGATTAAATCTCGACTGAGCCCTCATTATATTCCAACTAGGCCCTAATTTCAATGATTTTTTTAAGTTTATGTGAAGCTATAACTGAATACTTCAAGATCGAAATATACTAACCCCACCATCTTCGAACTCGGTCAAGGAAACATCGAAAGGAATATTTCGATCTATTATTGAATCGATTAAAATGATTAATTTTTGAGCTATCGTCGAAAAATCAATTTTTTGAAAAATTTCAATATTAAAAAAATTACATTATGGATCAAGTTTCAATTGGTGTTGTTGAACAGCGCTTATAAATGTGTACATTCAACAAAAAAAATTATGGAATTTGATGCATTCGTCATGGAGAAATTCTCAATGAAAACCTTAAAGGGACTGATCACATACATACATACATACATACATACATACATACATACATACATGCATACATACATACATACATACGGACATGGTCTAAAAATTACATTTTTCGACTAATTAGACCCTAATTAGTCGACCTAACACAAAAAATCTGAAACTTAAATTTTGAGGATTACAATGCTTCCATGCGGAAGCAAAAATGAGGCTAAGAATTCAGGCGACCCTGAAATTCAGGCGACGCCTGAAGAAGGGTCAGAAAGAGTCACAAAGGGTCAACAAGGGTCAAAGTTCCAAAAATTCCGAAAATCCTGAAAATTTCCGAAAATCCTGAAAATTCCCAAAAATTCTAAAAATTCCCGGAAATTTCTCCCGAGAGAGCAAGAACGCCAGAGTCAGACAGAGATGTGTGTACAGGCAATGGTGGGGGGAACAGCCACTGGGAGTCTTTTTCACTGTCACCATATGAACGTTTAACTCTTTCGCAATATCACTGATTCCCGTATCATGGTTCACTTCATCTATCACTCTCAATTTAACATCTAAATCCAATGATTTTAATGGTCTTTGCTTCCGAATGGAAGCATTGTTTTCGTCAGATTTTGACTTTCTCCAATTTTAGCTGGAAATGATGTAGAATTGTATGAAACGTGGAATATCTTCTAAACTATCTAATCGATTAAATTTTTTGATGTGAAACATCTAATGGCGCGTTGCCAGAAAAGTAGCGAGGAGACGTCGTCTATTCAGGCGATACCCCCCTCCATTCCAGTCTGTGCGTCGCCCACTGGCGCAATCCCTCCCCCCCCCGCTAGTCCATACGCCAGGGTTATTTCGTGTCCATTGACATTTTTTTGTTTCCCCAGTCAGTTTTATGATTGGATTTTACGTTTTCGGGGTCGCTCATCATGAATATGATAACCGTTTTGCAAAAGCACGGGCCGCCTATTTGTTTATAACAATTTTATTGTTTGAAACGCCCTCTCACATAGGAATAAAAGTTTTTAAAAAAAATGTTGTTCATGTCAAAAGACACTTTTTTTGTCATATAACTTGGTTTCCCAACTGTCACGGCTAAAAAGTTATTGTAGGTGGGAGCAACTCAGACGGCGCGCTAACACTCGCGCGGCGGGAGCGCGTTTCGGGACCGATTGCGAAGTACTGATAAGAGATAGAGCAAAATTGTTCAAATCAAAAATTTTTGTCATAAAATAATCCATCAAATCACTTATTACACTCTGCGCTCTATCTCAAGTAGTTAATGAGATATTCGCGTTTGTGTGCAAGATAGCGGAGCAAATGAGTCTCCCATTGCACATTCAACCATAATTATCTCGGTAACTATTAGTGATACACACAATAGTTTCATAACTAAATATATGCATCGTAGAATAACAAACATTTTATGTTTCAAATATTTTTCTCTATCTTCATTATTTCGAGAGATATTTCCAACGCAAGTCAGACTCTAACTCGTCGTGGGAGCTCAAGTGAACGAACCGCGTAGTCAGTCTGACTTGCGTTGGAAATATCTCTCGAAATAATGATAATAGAAAAAAATGTTTGAAACCAAAAATATTTGTTATTCTACGATGCATCTATTGAGTTATAAGACTTTTGTCTCTATAACTAATAGTTACCGAGATAATTACGGTTGAATGTGCAATGAGAGACTCATTTGCCCCGCCATCTTGCGCACAAACGCGAATATCTCATTAACTACTGGAGATAGAGCGAAGAGTGTTATAAGTGATTTGATGTATTATTTTATGACAAAAAATTTTGATTTAAACAATTTCGCTCTATCTCTTATCGGTACTTCGCGATCGGTCCCGAAACGCGCTCCCACCACTTACGGATCGGACACTTAGGGAGAGTCCACTGTATTGCTCGGAAAAAAATGAGGACGGAAATGAGAAAGACTTACGCGGTTTATATGATGTTACTAAGGTTGTGTTACGGTTTTTGAGAAGTTTTTTATTTAATTTAACCAACCTTAAGGGGACCTCAGAGCTGATCGGATCGTAACTAGTTACAATACGAAGAAACCAAAAGAATAAGGGAGTGAATTTCTTCAGAGGTAGGGAACTGATTGCGTGGGATTAGGTACTAAAGTACGTAAATGGAGTTTACTACGTCACAGTGGAGAGAGAAAAGACAACAAAGACAAAGAGATGAGTTTACACACTTTATGAAATTAATTTATTTTACCGAGGAAATGAAATACACACACCGTTCAAGATAAAACCGAAAGGAAAAAAATAGGAAGGAATAGAGGAAGATAATAATTAGGTCTAGTTTGATCTCTAAAATTAACTTACAGTAGTTGGTGGGAAAACTAGGGTGAATCACTCAGGTAAGATGACTCTGGAAACCGGTGGCAGGTACCGATGCAGGTGTCTATTGTAGAAGGCTCGGTGCGGCGGAGGTGTCAGCAGGGGTGCAGACCCCAAGGTGTCGACTGTAGACTAGATCAGGGCGGGTTGATGACCTCGGGAGCAGGTTTTTATTTTCGTGAAGTTGTATTACGCCCCCAAGTTTCAATGGTGTGGCGGATGGTCAGCTCGGACTGGATCTTGACGTAGAACCAGATGATGGCGAATATCAGGGTGATAGTTAATAATAATAATAATATTCGCATGAGGCTCAGCAGGATGAAAATACTGCCGTTTATAATTGAAGAAAGAGCCAGCTCGGTGAAGTCTCGTGACAGGATTTGGTACAATACCCTCACAACGGGAGTTGTAGATTTTCTGAGACTCGTCGAGGTGGTTTTAGAGCGAATCACCCAGGTGAAACCTCGTTATCAGACTTGGTACTACCGTACCAAGATGTAGACTCTTATGAAAGAGTTGTAGAATTAAATGACTTGGTACTAGACTCTCTTGTACGGAGAGGTGTTAGTTCTGATGACTGACTGACAGAGTCATGGTGTAACCGTTGCTTGATGAATTTTCTGACTGACAGAGTCACGATGTAATCGGTAGTTGTTGAAATTTCTGACTGACTGGCCAGGGGCTGTATCCTCTCTTATATATCATCCAAAGTCCTATCCTTGTACCCTAAAGGCACACTCCTACCTCTGTACCCTATAGGCACATTCCCATCCTTGTACCCTATAGGCACACTCCCACTCTTCTTCAGGGCAATAAACATGATGTTCTTCAGAGGTTTTTACACATTTTCCGTATTTCCATTGATTAGATTTTACCATTGGGGCGACATCCCCGGGACACGACCTGTTAACTTAGAAGGTCATTTTAATTTATAGCTTTTTTTTATTACCATTTTCGTTTTCTGGTACTCCATCTGTATTGTTGAGCATGATGTTAGTTTGTCACAATATTTATTGGATTCCAGCCAGGTGTTACCCATCAAAGATCAAGTCTTGTTTGAGTTGTTTACCATCGGTTTGTTGGGCGGGAAGGGGTGGTATTGTCGGTCTAGTGGTTTCTAATTTTCGTCTCTTTTAACTTGGGAAACGTATTCAGTGGACAAGCAGCTGTTCGTCTTCGTAAGGGGCAGATCCACGTTATTTGCGTGGTTCAGTTTTTCTTTACCTCATTTTTTCAGTAGTTTATTGCAACGCACCTAGTTGACAGCATTTGTAAGATTATATTTTTATGGTTTTTCGAGGAACTCACTATCCCTTTTATTGTCCTGGTGGTCCCTCTTTTTCGGGTTTCCATACCCCTGGAATTTCCTGCAGCGTTTTACGATCGTCTCCCATAAGATCCAATGGTGGGAAAAAGGAAGAAATTTAATTGGATGACCTAACAAGTGTTCGCCAGTTCGTTCTCACAATGTTTTCCTTGATTCCCCCTCTTGGTCCTCCAATGTTCTTCTGTGGTGCTTCTTTTGGTGGGATCAGCGGGGTGGAGTGGAGTGAAGTGGTGTCCTCCCTCTTCTATGATCCAAAGTCTTCCCCTCTGCGCTTTGGTAGAATCATTGGAGTGCCCTTCTTCTATGATCCGATGTCTTCCCCTCTGCGCTTTGGTAGAATCTTTGGAGTGTCCCCTCTTTTTTTGCGCTGCTGTATTGATTTCTTTTTCCATACCAACTTTTTATTACTTTTATTTAATTAACCGCGGGATCCGCGACAGTTGATTTGTCCGTAATTTTGCGCATTTTTATTTTATAGTGGAACTCCCTAAGTGTTCATTCCTTTCGGAATCGTTCCTCCACCATAACATTCCCTTCCCAATGCGTTCTCTCTCTAATCTCTTTCGTTCTCGATTTGATGCATCAGGAATCGCAAGACGCTCAGTGGTTCTTTACCCCACCATTGCCTGTACACATATCTCTGTCTGACTCTACCGTTCTCGCTCTCTCGACGGCGCAGTGGGGTCGCTTCATAAGTGTTCATTCCGAGAATTTGTACCCCCAGAGACGAACACTTACGAAGTTTCTACTGCATCGAGTTATTCTTGTTCGAGAGGTAGCTATGTCGTGTGGTAGCTCTCGGCCCGATTATCGGAGATTTCGAAAATTGACTTGGCCAATACGCTACCGCGTATCTCGATACACAAACACATAAGGTTTCTGATTTCACTACCTTTCAGACTAGAGAAATTATCATAATCATCTTGAGAATACAAAATTGATTTTCCATCCTTCCTGCATGTTCCAGAGTTTTCGTAACACTTACGCGACTATCTCTCTCTCTTTCCGATCGACAATGTTTTCTCATGAACGAATGATGTGATCAAATCGAAGCGTCTTAGCGTCATGCAGACCTGGGCGTCTATCATGAAGAAGAAATTCTCTCGTAAGTTCCTGGGACCAGTGATCCCCTCGAATGATAACGATTAATTAACAATGAATTAATTGTTATAATTTTGACGTGATCACTGGTCACATAAGCTTACGAGAAAATTCCTTCTTCTTGATAGATTCTAGTGTGAATTGATCCAGTGGTTTTCTTGTTTTTCCAGGAAAACATTGTAACGAACATGTGGGGATGTTCGTTGGAACACCCAAAACAACCAGCAAACCAACCACCTCTTTGCCCGAACATCCGCCGTCCATGGGTTTAGAGTACGAGAGAGAGAGAGAGAGAGAGAGTTAGTTTAGGTTATTCTCCCACTTCGGTGCGGTTATTTTTCCCCGAAATGGTGGTTTTAGAGATTACCCTTTTGGAGTTCTTTCCCGAGGACAGGAAACCCTGTCAGGGCTAATTATTTGTGAGGACCCATAGAATTATCGCGAAGAAGGGCCGACATTGAGAGTCATCCGGTTTTTCTATGGGGATCATCCTTTTGCTAATCCCACGGGGAATCGATTAGGGCTGATTGAAATATCAGCGCTCCACAATTTTAGTGGATCTAATGGAACTAGTTGGGTATGTTTTCGGTACGGTGGAAGGTCGTAAGAGACAAGCGCAACCCTTGTTCTCTGCGAATTGCCAGGTTGTATTTGGGTTGAGTTAATTATTTTTATTATTCAATTTTATTTTAACAATTACGTTCCATTGATCCCGGAGAACCGATCCGTCGGAGGTGCTACAAATAATATTGGGCCTCTGGGGACTTACATCCTTCCCTATAACTCGGGGTAGTAACCCCGAAGCATTAAGTTAAAAATGATTAGAGTTACAGTTTCCCCCAATTCAAATTTGAATTGAATTGGGCGGTTCAAGGGGTCACGGCGACAAAAATTCGCCGGTTATCCACATGTCGCGCTGCGGTAGATCAGGATGATCCTGATTCTCTCCTCTACTTTTCCACCGAGTCAGTGTCACGACACTGACCCAGTGAGCAGTCTTCGTCTTGACCCCGGTCAAGACAGGTCAACTTTTTAAGTGCTCCCACCCCGTGTGAGGATTAAGTTTAGTGTGATCAGAGGAGGCCACCAGCTATAGAATGGTGAAGAAGGTGCCCAAGAAGGCGAAAAGGGTGAGTTTTTGGGTTATTTTCTGAGTGTTATCCGCGCCATTAAAATAATGGCGCCGGCTTTTCCGTCTCACGATGGGTCGACCACCTTGGCCTTCAGCCACGTGCGTCGCAATTTTTCCCCGATATATCGGGGGATAAATAGGTATTTGTGCGGGTTGAGGTGTTGATTCTTCACGAGTATCTTTCTCGTGGTTTTCCCTATCATAGGGTTCCCCTGAGGGTTTTATTTTTATAAAAATCCCGAGGTAAAAGGGAAATACCTCGCGGCGTCTCTTTCCGACGCGCAGTCGGCCATTTTCCCTCTCTGTCGGTGTTCACCGTGCAGCGTGGGCTCGTGTACGGTGAGTTGCCTCACCCCCTCTCGTTCCCCGCGCCTACGAGCGTCGGCGGTAAGTGTTGCGCGCTGAGCGGCACAGTTAGCCGTTTAAAATTACGCGTGTTTTATGTCCTCGTTTAGAGGGGTAATTTTTAATCTTTATGCCTGAAAATGTATAGGTGGTATCCGTGGATCCTAAGGATCACGGCAATATCCGAGTGGACACGATCGGCCTAGTGGTTTGCGAGTTTTCGCGATTTTAGTGCAATTGAATTAATTTCTTTGGTTTATTTTTTTCTCCACTATCACTGCGTATGACGAGTGGCATATTTTTCTTCTCTTCTCTCTCTCTCGTTCTCACGTTCCCTTATTGGGACTCCGTCTCCGTTGATTCTCAGAATCTCGGATTTATTTTATTTTAATTCGGAATTCCGATCTCTCCGGGAATTAAAATTTTTGGGGTAAATTATTTAGCGTTGTTTCAGCTCCGTTGAATACAACGGCCTTGCGGGTTTACGAATCCGATTAAATAATTATTATTATGATTTTCTTTAGCCTCTCTGGGGAATTATTATTATTTTTATTTTTCTTATTATTTTTGAAATTTCCGGATTTGGTACCGGTTGATTCCCGTTATGGGTTACAAATGTGAAAAATAATTTCGAAGTGTATTGTCTTAAGTTTTCAATAGTGGAACATATTTTGGATAGTTTTATTTTCTTTCGTTTCAAGCCCGACACCTCGTTTCCACCTGAAATCCACCCCTCTCTCCATAACCCAGCCTCCTGAGCGACACCGGCAACCGTGACCTTTCCTTTCCAATCGAGTGACCTTTTTTTTTTGGATTTTCACATTAGTTTGAGTCTAGCGATTTAGTGAATTTGCAAATTTTATTCGGTTTGATCGTTCCGGTGAAAAATGATCTGGCGCCCAATACTTAAATTTTAGGGTAAAACTCGATTGGGAGGAAGAGGGCGAAGGTAACTCTCATTTTCCAACCCCCATCCGAAAATGTCACGTTACAACATGAAATGAAAATTCTTTTTTTGTTTGCTTTTTTTATTCATTTTTTTCTTGATTTTCGTCGATCTTGACATGAGAACGGGATAAATTGGAGAAGTGAGAGGGAGGTGAATGTTGAGAAGCATTAAAAAAACAAGCCTGGAAGTTGTTGTTGCGACCCGCTCAACGGGTCACATTCACTCAAATCCACCGTTACTAACGTTCCCACCATGGGAGCGAGCTTACGAGCGACCAATTATATACATATAACTGCTGCATTGCGAGTTTTTGACATGCTTGGGTGGATTCTAGTCCTCGCATTCCCGAGTGGAAAATCTCGGTCAGAGGCGTTACATGCCTGATCAGGTATCAGAGTAAGGTCCTGATCTGAGACTGATCGTAGCCTTACCACAATTTCCATACGGGTGTGAGGTTGATTGAGAGAGGTGTTTTGGTAACTCAGATGGTAAGAGCACCCGGCGCGATACTGGGAGGTCCCGGGTTCGATACTCGGCTAGGAACGGTTGAAATTTTTCTGTCAAAATTTTAATTTATAATTATTTGCCTATGGTGGAGGGGTGGGCGGCAAGTTGTTCCCCGGAAAAAATCTCCTGGAAAAAATCTCCCGGAAAAAATGTTCCAAAACAAAAATTTCCCCGGAAAGAATCTCCCAAAACAAAAATTTCCCCGGAAAAAATTTCCTAAAACAAAAATTTCCCGAGAAAAAATTTCCTTTGAAAATAATTTAATAATTCAATAATTAATTGATAATTAATTTAATTAATTAATAATTCAAAAGAATCGAATTAATTAATTAATTCAAAAGAAGAAAGAATCTCCCTTTTTTTGGGGTGGGGGAAGTTTCTTATGTAGAAGTTATTCTAGTTTGTTTATCTTTACGTGTTTGTGTATGAGAGTATATCTTTACGTATGTGTGTTCTGTGGTAATCAAATTTTATTAATCTATACTCATTGGGAGTTTCTTTGTAGTCGGGGTTGTGCACCCAGGTAGAGCGGTTGATTGCGAGAGTTGTTGCCCAATTACGGCTGCAAAATGTTAGAAATTATTATTCTTGCAGTGCTTAGTTGCTAATGTCACGTGTCATTAAATTTTTCAGATATGTGGTAAATTTATGCTTCGTTTTGTAATTTATTTTTTTTTTGCTGTGTAGAATAAAGGTATATTATATTGAGTTGTTTATGTTTTGTGTCTTCTTATTGGGGGGGGGGGGACTGGGGATTTACTGTGAGAGATTTTTTCCGGGAAATTTTTTCCGGGGAAATTTTTGTTTTGGGAGATTTTTTCCGGGAAATTTTTTCCGAGAGATTTTTTCCGGGAAGGAAGTTTCCTAGAACCCTGATCTGAGACTGATCGTAGCCTTACCACAATTTACACACGGGTTTCTCTACTCTATACAATCGAAGAACTTATTTTTGCTTCACTAACTTCGTGAAAGGAACTCAGTTTCTGCTGACAAATTCATGCACTACTTTTACCGAAAAACTTTGGAGAAATGAGATTGAACATATTAAACGCAAGATATTTCCATTCCAGAATAACAAGAGGGTTTTCCCCTAAAACATAAGTTAATTTCAAGAAACATTCTAGTCCTTAATCTGTTTTGACTCTATTCAACAATGGCAAAATCCAATGATTTTTTGAAGTAAAACTTCTTTAGGCAGGGAGTAAAAGCGGTTGGCGTCACGAAAAACCGTAACGAAATGTTCGACGCGCCACATCACGCGATAGCGGTTGATACGCGAAGCACTCCATATCACTGTAAGATAATAAGGCCCCTATGATAATGGGGATTTATCGACCGAGGCACTACGTTGCGCAGCACTAATGTAGTAAACAACTAGTACAGTGTCTACAACACCTTGTACTGCTATCCGTTTTCCTCTACTATTCGTAAAAGTATTAAATTGAATTAATTAACAAGTGTGATGATGAATCAATAACTATCATGAAATTCAAAATTTAATTTAAAAATGAATAATGAATGATTTAACAATTTCAACACCTAAATCCGGAACGACGATTGACGCAGTATTCGCAGGATACTTAGATCAGCTTCGTTCGGCAGTTTATGTATCCCATTGAGTTATCACAAACCAATTGTATCATTTTGAACAGCAAAGTAATGAATAAACAATGAATTATATTTGGAGAAAAATTTTGATAAATGAATATTTCTACGATCTCTTTACTAATGTTTTCCTTCCTTATACCCTTTCGGGTTTTTACGGTTTGTTCCCAACTGTTCTGCCTCCTGAAACAAGACTTTTTATACTAGTTAGTATCTCACTAGTGTAACCGTTGGGAATCGAACCCGGGTTCGCCGCGTGTGAGTTATTAATGAACCCACTGCGCCAAACTGTCGGTTACGATCTCTCTTTGGATAATGTAAATAGTTCGGGGCTAAGCCGGATAGCTCAGTAGGGAGAGCACCCGATCTACGATAGCGATCATAAGGCTCTTATTGCTCACTTGAATCTCCAAAATCAATTAATAATTAATACTGAAAACGATAAAAACAATCATTATCTCCTCTACAAAAATACAAATTGGGAATCATTCACTGAAAAGTTATCTGAAAATTATAAATTGTCAATACCTGATGACAGAAATCTCAGGAACAACGAAATAGATAATTATATTAAAGAAATTTCTGAATATATTTTAGAAATTATAGCAAATTCAGTTCCTAGAAATACCCCCTCAGGTAATATAAATAAATATTCCAATAAACAAATTAGAAAGCTCCACAAAGATAAAACTAAACTTCTCACTCTGTACAATAATTGTCTGAAAAAAGACCCCTCCAAACGGAAGCAACAAACACAAGAAATACAATCCCTCTTAAAATCTTGTAAAAAAAAATTAGATCAAGAATTCAACAAATCAGTTGAAAAATATTGGAGAAATCTACATAAAAAAATTAATTATAGGGACACTCAAAAGTTTATGCCCACAATAAATAATATTTTCAGACCCAAAAAGAAACAATTAATTAATGAATTAAGAATTAATAATGCTGATCAATTACTTCTGAGGGAAGCTAATTGTAATCTTCAAAACATACCTAACATCAACAATGAATTTATTATCAACAATGAGTCGGACCTATTGAATATTCTAGGAGCCCACTATCAAAGAATAAACTCTCCAAGATATTTAAATACTAATTCACGCCTTAAAGAATTAATTGATCATAAAATTGCTGATTTTGAATTAATTATGAATCGGGATCGCGAAAATAACATATCAGTCATGAACTTTGACTAGGATAATAAAGCCTCATTAGCCAACAATAACCCGATTATTGAAAAATAATTCACTGATAAAATCACAGTCAAATTAATACTAAAATATTTACCCAATAAAATATCGTCAGGCACGGACAAAATCCCTCCAATCGTTCTCAGACATATCCCTGATAACATAATAATCGATTTAACAAAAATTTTCAACAATGCCCTAAATAATTATTATTTTCCTGATTTTTGGAAAACGGCTCTAGTTATACCGATCCATAAAAAAGGAAAAAATCTAACTGAACCAGTGAGTTATCGCCCTATTAGCATGACTCCTGCTCTAAGTAAAGTATATGAAGCTGTCATAAATAATTCAATTTTATCTTTCGTGAAATCAAACAACATAATCCCTGATAATCAATATGGCTTTCGTACTCAACATTCCACTTTACACGCGGTCAATAAACTGATCTCAGACGTCAACGAAGCTCTTTTTAAAAACCACATGGTCGGTGCTGTGCTACTCGACCTCGAAAAAGCCTTTGATTCGGTTTGGTTAAATGGCCTAATCTATATATTAATCAAAAACAAATTCCCAGATGCTCTAATTAGAACTATTTGGAATATGATTCACGGGAAAAAATTTAGAGTTATTAACCAAAACAGCTCAATGAGTTCAATTTTCAACATCGCTGAGGGACTGCAACAAGGTACAATCAACTCCCCTTGCCTTTTCTCGATATTTACTGCTCATATGATCAACGCATTCGAACTTAACAATAATAATAATACACACTCAATTGCTTATGTGGATGACAGAATAATTTATATCGCTGGAAAAGACGGATTTGAAATAGTAAAGGAACTAAATCCATTAATCGATAAAGTAATAAACATGTATTCCACTTGGAATTTAAAAGTGAATCCTCTAAAAAGTGAAACTATACTATTTAGAAATACCACTCAAAACATGTCTAAGAAGAAAATTGCTAGTATCAAAAACTTCGAGATTAAAATTAAAGATCTAATTACTAAAATCGAAGAAGTAATCCCCAATAAGCCGACAGTAAAATACCTTGGAATTCATATTGATCAGCTCGTTCGCTGCTCCAAACATTATGATATTCAATTAGAAAAGGCTAGAAAAAGATATAAATCCCTAGGATTTTTATTCCATAATAAACATATCAACAAAAGAGCCAGAGTAATCTGTTACTTACTCTTAATAAGACCCCTTTTAACTTATGGTGCTGAGATTCTCTGGAATTTGGGGGCGTACCAGACAGAAATAATAAGAGTCTTCGAGAGAAACTGTCTAAGAACATGTCTTTCTATGCATAGATCTGCTCACAGTGACTATCAACACCTAGTTGCTAACAAAAGTCTTTATGATAAAGCACAAATCCCCAGGGTTGATAATTTTATATTACGTTTAGCTAGAAACTATTATAATAAATTAAAAAACATTGACAACGAGACCATTAAATCATTTACCGAGTTCCCAGAGCTTGAAGCAATTGGTCGTGCAAGGTGTGGCGTAATCAAGCCCCAATACTTCACAACGTATGATAAAAAAGGCCTTTTTCAAGATGATAAAAATATTCCGATTCTTTATCACATTAGCCGACATAAAAATAACAAAATCATTCCTATAGATAATTTCCTAGAGGGCCCCTTTAATTACTCTAGAGCCATCCCTGATATTGATCTCAATGATTTCTACAGAGTTAAAAAACAGTTTTGGTGGCTGGATATCGATGATAAACATTTAAGAGAACTAAAAATTAGAGAAGAAATATTTAATCAACAAAATAATTCAATTAACATGTCACGAGGCACTTTTACTGCACTCTCACCAGTGCCTGTGAAGTTTGATATTGTATGTAGGGTGTAAGACTTTGGGGTGGAGTCCCAAGGGGACTCTTGTCGCTAGGCGACTCAAAAGGGATTGTGGGTGTTTTGCAATGAGGTACGGGATTCATCCCTCCCGTGCCTCAAAGGAGTGTGGGTATTTGTGAGGAGGTACGGGATTTATCCCTCCCGTGCCTCAGAGGATGGGGTAGTAGACTAGGGAATGGGGAAGGAGAGGATACGGCTCGGTAATGGATGGGAGCGGATGCGGGAAGCTCGGGAAAAGGATAGGAATAATGTACTGAGTGGCTATGGGAAGCCAAGGCCGACCCGTGTGGAACTGCTGCCCGGTTGTGTCCTCTCCACCAGTCACCTCCGGAGGACGCGGGTGCAATGCTCCAGCGTACCACTTTGTTGTTGCTGGAGCCCGCGATAACCAATAATTCTTATATAATATCTCGTAAAAGAAGGATAGGTTGAGCTCAGCAGAGAGAAAATTACAAAAGTTTAGAATGAGTGGTTCCGTTTATTCTTCACGAATCAAAAGAAAGAAATAAAGAAATAAAAGAAGATATACAAATAATTCCCTCTCAGGGTTTGTGTAGCCACTTTTGGTTTCTCTGCCAAAATAATAATAATAATAGAAAATCAAATAAACTCAAAATAACTCAATTTGAAATACCCGGCTGATCAGCTTACACGATTCGAGTGTCGCCAGAATTATAACGAAAAATAATGCTCAATAATCTCTTTTCTTAAGTTAGGAATTCCCGAGGACATCCAGACAGGGACTCATCCCCTTAGCAACCCTCCCCAATCATAAGTATCATTATTTTACATCGATCTCTCCGGGATAGCCGGGATGACTGACTCTATACACTCCAAGAGTATATCTAGATGTCCGAGTGCGAGAGACGGCACGAGAAGCCTTCACGCGGGAGAGAGATGCCTCATGCGGCTGCCAATACCCTATGCATATTTTCCCCCCCCACTGAAGGGGGAAGCACGACGAGCAAGTGCCACGAGGGACACTTGTGTGCTTCCAATGCCTCTTTACGCGGATCTACTGAATTGAATTTCTCTCTCTCTCTCCCCTGGAGGACTCTGAGTCCCTCTTTCCCACTCTCTTTTTCCCCTCGGAAATATCAGGGTGTTGTATTGCGCAAAATATCCGATGCCACTCAAATTACCCTGATTAACCACGCTAATTATCCCCTAAAAACTAAAGATATTTAATGCTTCCCTTAACTCACTCACACCGGCTCGTAAAATTCAATAATTTTATTCAATATCTCTCTAAACCAACTGCGTAATAAGATGGCGGCCCGTGGCCACACGACCCACGCGGGCTATGTGCACACGAAATACCTCGAAGTTTAGACGGTAGTTTCTCAAGTTAATTACCCGAAAATTAGTTTAATAACTCCCCATTTAATTATGTACCCGGCAATGAACTCCCGTAACCGCAATCACATCAGCAACCGATGATAAATAATCAATTCCAACTCACTTTGCCGTTGAATTCAATCAAGCCGGTAGCCGGTGACCACTTGTGGAATCCCTGGAGATGAATTTCACAATGATTTCCGTGGAAATCTTCGCCAAAAAACCTCTCAAAATATCGCTCAAAAATCCCTCTCACCAATAGCACAGCCCGTGTCGACAAATATTCAGTTAAAACACTTAGAATATTAATAACAATCACAAGAAATATTTTCAACACGTGTATGCTTGGTAGATGAGAACGGAGTGTCGGCCATTATGAAAACGTCGCCACTCCGGACACCTCGGCTGTTGAGATGGCGCCAGCTCCCGGTCAACCCGTGTCAGCCGACCCGCTGCTCTCTGGTATCGCCCAATCTCAGTGCACCGCTTACGCGGGCTTTAAGTCTTTTCTTCTCTTACTCTCTCTCTCCTTTTTGACTCCGGAGAGGTTACTCTAGAGTGCACTCTCTTCAGACCAAGGCCGTATTCACGGGGGTCTAGTATATCATCAGAGATCTCATTATCATTGGATATCTAGTCGTTGTTAAGTGGCTGTTGGCTTATCCTCACGGGATACTCCTGCACATGGATTTGACGTCCTCGCTGTCTTTTCCGGAACTTGGATTACGATTACGCGAGCCATTACCGGGCTATTCTTTAAATTCATGTAGCTAGACCAGTGTGCGTGGTGAGGGAAAATAGTACTTAATATTACCCAGATCACATTTCCCCCACGTCCACTCGGTAACCCGATTTATTCTCACAAACATTAGAAGACGCAATAGATTTGCGAGACACAATTACAGACCTCCATAAAATTTAATTATAAATTGAAAAAATATAGTACAATGTACACAGAAATCAATATGAAACAATAGGTGAACATATCGGATCAATATTGTATTAATTCTTCTTTTTTAGTCTCTTAAGACTTAAATTATATAAAAAAAAAAAAAAATGATATAAAATTATATTAGGCAATTTCTTGAATTAAGATATCCAATATAAAATACATGATAATGACAATAATAATCATAATGAGTAATTGATCAAACAATTAAAACAAAAATTATAATTAATAGAGATTATCTCTTTTTTTTTATTTAGATTGCACATAATCAAAAGTCCTTTTTTTTACAAAATAGCAAACAATTATTTTTTTTAGGACTCAAAAATTAATACTGTTAGCAAAAACTTGCTCAAAATCTAATCATATTGGCATCACATAGATTAATAAACAAGAATGTATTAAAATTAAAATATATCTTTCTTGTAAATGTAGTTTAAAACTCGAGAGTCAGGCATGGCCAAAGTTTAAATCAAAAATTTAATTATATCCAATAATGTTTCTAATAACTAGTTTTTAATATTGTAAATATCTGTAAATAATGACGTACCAAAATAAAAACCACGTTGAGAAAAAAAAAAAAAGGAGAGCACCCGATGCATAATTGGAAGGTCCCGGGTTCAAGTCCCGGTCTGGACTATCCATTTTTTCGAATGGAATTTCTTGTAAACTAATATCGAGAAGTATCCTGGATTCCCTCCTACCTCATCCAAATTATCCTGCGCCGTAACAAAGAAATGTGGAATGCTATATAAATTCCCGTCTTAGTTGTAAAAATGCCCCCTAAAACAAGACTTTTTATACTAGTTAGTATCTCACTAGTGTAACCGTTGGGAATCGAACCCGGGTTCGCCGCGTGTGAGTTATTAATGAACCCACTGCGCCAAACTGTCGGTTACGATCTCTTTACTATTCGTATTGTCAACAAATACCAAGAAGTTTTACTTCTGTTGCGCGTAGCTTGTACGCACATACTTTTTTTTTCATGTAGTTCTGACGGAAGACTTCCTCGTTGATGCCTGTTGACAGAACGATGCTGCCAGACTACGCGTATACACGCTGAATAAACGCAATCGTAGGTGAATGTCCGAGATGTCCCTCAACGGGATAACGATGAGAACTAAAAGCTGGTGATTGCTGCCTCGTGACTTGTTGAATTATTGTGCTAAGAATATTATCGTAATGTGTGAAAATCATCCTATGAGAAGATGGATTTAGAAGATAATGGTGTGACATGCAGTGGCTTCTTGAAATGCGAGGCATTACATAGATGTCCCAATTACGTTTGAGCAAATATTTACGATGAATCTGAAATCTGAGAAAATAAAACCCAGGAAAAAAAAGACCCAAACTAGTGGTGCGTTGTTGGTCGCTAGCAAGCTCGCTCCCATGGTGGGTGTGAACCGTTTAGGACACAAAAAAAACTTCCCGGTTCGTCAGAATTGCCTTAGTATCTCCTAGGCCTTATTATGAAGAAACAAAATGGAAAATAAATAAAAAATTCAATATAGAAAATTTTTTCGAAAAACATTGAAAACGCTCTATTCGAATAACTCAGTAATGGGTATAATTGAAATATGGGAATGAAAATAGTTACGTATTTAAGGAATTAAGTATTTATATCATCCGAAATAATATAATAGTTTTTTAAATATTATTTGTCGTAAGCCGTAAGGAGGACGGTGGAGATTGACAGAAAAATATTCGTCAGAAAATGATCATAAAGATTGACCATGCTAAAATTTGACATATCGATTTTTTAATAACACAAATGCGATTTTATCCTGCGTGCGAAGTGAATTCGCGCCGTTATCTCTCTTTATTACGAGGTTATCTTTATCTTCAACCTTTAGAGTTATGAAAAAATGTTCCTGCATAAAATTAATAGCTTTTTCAAGGCAAAAATTTTTTATTTAAAACTTTTTTGTTTATCTTCAACGGTTGTCCCTATAGGCTGTCTGGAGTGCAGCGCCGACTACACCCGAGCGCCTAGGCATGTCCCGTGCCGCTTCGAGTAGCACTAAGCCATTGAATATGAGAGATAGAGAAAAATGTTAGAAGACAACATCGATGTATTTTTACATGAGGGATTTTTTTTATTTGAAACTTTTTTTCATAACTTCTACCGTTTTCGCGAAATCGCGTTATAAACGATCAAATGGTTATAAACAAAAGGAACGGATATCATTCAGGAATTATTATTATCGCATTCGTGTTCAGCACCCTTGGAAACCTATAGTACAATGATAAAACTGACTCGCCCTAAAAAAATAAACTTTGGACACAGGAAAGGGCACAGCGTATGGACTATTGATGGAGCGCTTCCGAATGGTTCTTTCAATCCTTTTCGCGTATCATTATTATAAATGTGTTTCATTCAATATCTCGAAAACATTATATAAACGCGTATACATATTTTGATCGGTTAAAATCAAGTTGAATATCTCCAGAACTAATTGTCCGATTAAGCTGATTTTTAATAAGAAACATTGCATCCATAAAGACCTTTCTTTTAAATTTCAAGTTAAAAAACAGAAAAATGGCCCTATCTCGAAAACTAAGCATGAACACGTTGGCATATACGGGGTGATTAAGATGGAAGACATCGAGATGAACTTTGTAAGGGATTTTTCCCCAGTTTTCCACCGGGAAAATAATCCCGAACTAATCTTTAACCCATTCCTCAAGGATTTTATCCAGCTAGATTTTATCCGGAAAACCTAATTAAACCGGCCTCCAGGGAAAACTCGTTACCTGGAGGACTTCTCGTGGACGGGAACCACGAATGCCATGCTAGTATCAGTATTTCACCATGTTAGGAGTGCGTCCGCTCGCTCATCGGGGCTTTTGTACTCTTCCGACAACAAATGCGGAAGGAATTCTTCACTCAACAGATGAATAGTCTCGTGTACTTCGCCTTCGGGTTATTTCTACCCGATTAGCGGACATCACTAACGGCGAATGGCCTTGACTGATTTGCGAATCCTTCTAACGCCTCGGGGCCCGGAATGTGGAGGCACATGTAGTGAAGACCCTGCCAGAGACACTGTGAACTCCCAATCTACACGTCCACGCGGGTTTCCCTTCACATCTGGTAACAGCAATATCATCGCGAGATAAATCCCCCGACTACTTTGACCGGAAGGCGAATGCGACGAAGGCCCAGCCAGAGACACTGTTAACTCCTGACCTACACGTCCATTCCAACACCCAATCGTTTCACCGGAAGATCCGAAGCGCTGCCACGTAGCATTCCATACGACAGGAAACCAGCGCTATTCTCTTTTCGGGAGATGTAGGAGCATCTCCCTCTTCTCGCCTCCCCGCTATCGGCGAGGTGACGCCTAATCGATAAGTCGCCAGTCATCTCTACTGTTCCGCTCTGCACGAGCGCCCGTTCTGAACTAACTAGAAATCTCCCAGGGCTTAACTTTCCAGTCTAGGCTTCTTATTCCAGTACCACTCGAGCTACGTTTTCTTGACGTGGACCAGCCTGATTGGTCCGACATCAATCTCCTCGGAGAAGGGAAGCGGCAGTTCTTACACCTGCCCGTCCATCCCTAGGCTAAGTCTGCGGAGCCTTTAACACCGCACAGTTGGGAAGCCTGTACGTCGACCCTATTCTACCCAACAACAACTGCACAGGTGCCAAATTAGCGATAGCATGACAAAATGGTCATTTTGAAGAGTGGGGAGCTCAATCCACCCGAACTGGCGTATCCCCTCTCCTCCATGATCTATTCACCTTCAGTCAAGCCTCGTTCGACTAACGTCAGATGCCTCCTCCTGTCTGTCTCACTCCCAACTCTACTCACTCATTCCTTTCCAAGGTGTTTTAACACGTAACGAGAAAAATCTCGTAACAACTTGAAAAAAAATCCAATCGGTTGAGTATTTTTGATATTCGCGAAAAATAGTTGAAAAAAGAATCGTCATTTTTCAAAACCTCATAAACCGATCGAGCTGAAATTTGGCACAGAACGATCCCTAACTAAGACCAACTTTTTACCAAAATTTTATATTTTTTGAAATTTATTTACCGTTTAATTATTCGTTTTTCAAAAAAATGGCCTCGAAAAAAATGCCAATTAACATGCGAAGATGAACTAAAAACATCATTTTCGTCGTAATAATAATAATAATAACAAGTAGGCGGTCACTCCCATGCGGTTGGTATTAAGCGGTCAAAGAAATGCGGTATGATATTATGCTTGTTTTTCTTTCTACCAATTTCATTGGTAGTTAGCTTTCGAACGGATCTAGAATTCATTCTGCCCAGGAAAAAAAAATGTAGGAACTTCATGAATTCCATTTCCTCAAGGGAAATCCCACTGGAATAAAGAAAATTAGTGAAATAAATTTATGAATTACAATTAAAGGGTTAGGTTTTCGGCCTTGCGGTCAATAATTATAAAATTCAGTTTAAATCAAATTTAAACAGAACTCCGTCGACGTTTCGGCTTCAATCGAAAGCCCTCATCAGGACAAAGCTCGTTCAAACATATATTTCTGCAAAAATTATACAAGCCTCAAACACAAATCGTTCACACAGTATTGAAATTATTGACATAAATGAATAATACAAATAATACAAATAATAATACAAATTTACCTTATTGAATGCAAAAATTAATATTGACAAGTTGAGGTTACGTTGTACCATTTTCCAAATAACTAAACAGACTATTAAAAATTCATAACCCCCAACATTAAAAATTAAACAAATGTATACTTGAAAATTCTATGTTAGATTCCCTATTATTTAACTCGTATTAACACAATTAAATTGTCACAAAAAATAAATAACTTCACGATCCATGTGGTCTTCTCTCAAACCACCACAAGTCAGTGCCATGTCAATCTGCGTCGGGCCCTACCTTACCTTCTATCCTCCTCCCATCTCACAATGTATGAAAAGATTTTTATTCATTCATGAGATAGCGTAGGATGCGTAAAAAACAACTTTCAGCCAATCAAATTATCATAGATTTTGCTGAGACCATTTACATCAGATGTGAAATTCACACAATGTCTGTGTTTCGTTATGTGATACATCTCCAGTATATTTCTTTTATACCAATGCTCCTGATGACCCAAGCATTTCACATTACTATAGTCAAATCTGTGACCTTCATCAAATGAATGCTTACTCAAAGATGTATGTTTATCCGGAGCGAGTTTGATATTCTCTTTGTGTTCTTTTATTCTAGTTCCCAAATGCCTTTTTGTCTGTCTTGATTTGATCTTTTGTCGACTTTATGAACTTCGCAAGTTTATGCTTATTTGATGAATTACATTTTAATTAATATCCTCAAGGAAAATCCAAATTGATTGAAATTTTTCTGGAATTTTGCACTCAACACCAACTTTCATCCTCTTTGAAGAGGAAAAAAAACGAAAAAAAAAATAATAATTCGCTGTATCTCAGATCCTAATAGACATATTGACTTCAAATTTTACACAGAATTGTAACTTGACTATACCAATAACTAGCCCAAATTTTAGATTCAGGCGCCAACTCTTAGTTGTATTATAGCTCGTAAGAGCGACTTCTGAGATTAAAAATACAATTAAAACTCTCCTTACGGCCATATAGCGATCCCAAAAACCAGTTGATGAATTGAAAATGAATATGAAAGGCAATTCATTTTATTTAAAGATGCCAACGTTTCGGACACTATATGTGTCCATCATGAGGGTAATTTTTATTGTTCTGCGAGAAATTAAATCAAAATTTACAAATCAAGTCTATCAATATAACATTCAGGAAAAATTAAAATAATAAAATAAATAATAGAATTTCATAATTTACCTAAGTCCCATCGAATGTTAAGGGAGCAGAATGAAATTAACCAAAAATTACACAAGACAGTAAAAATACATGTCATTGGCTTCTTCCAACCTAGAAAATACAATGCATAGACACCAATGATCCAAACTGATAAAGAAACTAGTGGTGCGTTGTTGGTCGCTTGCAAGCTCGCTCCCATGGATGAATGCGTGGCAATATTAGTGTGACCCATTTAGCGGGTCGCAACAATAACTTCCCGGTTTCTCCATCATTATTGCAAGTGGAGAAAAGCTAAGAAAAATTTGAAAAGAGGAATCTCTGTTTCTGGAAGTGAATGGAATACAAATCGTCATCATTGAAAATTCACAGTCAACAAATCAACTAGAAATTCCATGATAATTCAGTTTTCCATCAAATTTTTCGTCCTGATGTAGATTTTTTTCTTTTATTCTCATATTTTTCAATCTCATTTCATGAGTTCGTGGGGGAAATTTTATAACTTCAAGTGTTAACCATTTTCTTGAATTTTTCTACGATTTGGACAGAATTTGCTTGTGATCATGGTCAAGGACTTGTAGATAATTATGAGAATGTGAAACCGTAGGACAAAAAGACGCATCAATTGCATGGAGAAAATTTTAAATCGCATCATTTATTAAGAAGAATAGAAGAATTTGTGAAAAAGCCGTATTTTTGACGTTTTTGCTTCCGGATGGAAGCTTTGTTTTCACTAGATTTTCACATTCTCTAATTTTGTGTGGAAATGATCTAGAATGTTATGAAACGCGAAGATATGGTGTTTTCAGAAAATGTCCGTATGTATGTATGTAACAGTGTGCAAATTTTTCGTTTTTTTTCTGAAATTGTGATAATAAAACGACAAAAGTTATCGATACAAATCTGAAATTTTGAGGCATGGTTGGTGTTAGTTACGTCAAACTTCAGGCCAAGTTTCAGCTTGATCCGTCGATTAGTTTTTGAGATATCACTCTTTATCGAAAAATCATTTTTCTTTAATATCTCGAGAACAATTTGACCGATCCGATTTTTTTTTTCAAAATATTCGTCATGAAAATATCTATCGATTTCAATTAAAAAATTCAGCCGGACCACGGAGAAGTCACATAGTTATTGCCCTTTTTCTATTTTTTCACTCAAATCCTTGTACGCATGATAACTTGAGAAATATTGGAGATAAAAACTTTAAACTTGGTATGATTTTAGGCCCTATGATAACAATGGTTGCTATTTAATATGGGCGCAATCGGACCATAAGTTTTGGAGATATTCAACTTTTTGTGTAAAACTATTTTCTTCAATATCTCAAAAACTATTGAATCGATTTGATTTGATTTTTTTTCAAAATGTTCGTCACGATAACTCCTACCTAGCGCAATCAAAATATATATATCTCCCCATTGAAAGTTTTTGAGATATTGCTGTTTTTCTATTTTCATTCTCGAAACTCGCTCATACGTACTATAATACGACTAGGAGTTGGAGTGAGGATCTGAAATTTTGACTAGTACTTGCTATTGTCGAATTCAACTTCTGTGTAAAATTTGAGGCCGATATGTCGATTAGTTCCTGAGATACAGACAATCAATGTATGAACAGAATGAATCGTAGATCCATCCGGAAGCTGACTACCAATGGCATTGGTAGAAAAAAAAGAGAAGCATAATATAATAATAGAATAATAATAGTAACGCATTTCTTCCAATCCTTAATACCAGCCGCATGGGAGCGATGGCCTACTTGTTTCGCATATTTTTTGTGAATAACTACAGAACTGCTGAGGCGATCGTCCCTAAAAACTAATCAATTCTAAGTTACATTGATATGCATCGATTGAAGCAAAAAAAATTGATATTGCACCGTGCGTTCAAGAGAAATCGTGTCGTAAAAATTTTAGCGTCACATACATTCACACATATTCAAGGTGTTGACGGCACAAACCTCACAATAATTGGAGGTATGTAGAGTCAAACAATACAATTCCAATGACACAAAAATTAATAGAATCAGATAATAAACATTTAAATGGGAACCATGAGAATGCATCGTTCTAGAGCCCATCAATATCAGGGAAGACTGCCGCCATATCATGACACAATTGATGCATTTAAGTGTTTCATTCACATCAGTGGATGCACCTTAAATTTTTGCATTCAATATTAATTCAATTACTGCTGTGGTTTTCACCACAATCATCGCATCCCATATTGCCTCAATCATCGCAGTGGCTTTCGCCAAAATCTTACCATGATACCATATTACCATCATAAATTACCATAATTACCATAGTTAGTTCAATATAAAACTTGAATCCTTTCACGACAGTATCTAACTTCATGTCATCATGGCAGCGGTCCTTCATGATATTATTGGCTGAATAACGGAAAATTCTCATGGTCACCATTGATATGTATATTACCAGATTTTATTCATTTTTCCGGCATTGAGATTGTATTGTTTGACTCTACATACCCCCAATTTTTGTGAGGTTGTATGTATGTGACGATAAAATTTTTGCGACACGATTTCTCTTGAACAAACGGTGTAATCTCAATTTTTTTTGCTTCAATCGATGCATCTCAATGTAACTTAGAATTGATTAGTTTTTGGGGACGATCGCCTAAGCAGTTCTGTAGTCATTTACAAAAAATATGCGAAAAAACGTCAAAAATACGGCTTTTTCACAAATTCCTCTATTCTTCTTAATAAATGATGCGATCTGAAATTTTCTTCATGCAATTGATGCGTTTTTTTGTCTTACGGTTTCACTTTCTCATAATTATCTACAGGTCCTTGACCATGATCACAAGCAAATCCTATCCAAATCATAAAAAAATTCAAGAAAATGGTTAACACTTGAAGTTATAAAATTATCTCAATACCGCAAAAATGAATAAAATCTGATAATAAACATATAAATGGTGACCATGAGAATTTTCCGTTACTCAGCCAATAATATCATGAAGGACCGCTGCCATGATGACGTGAAGTTAGATATTGTCGTGAAGGGCTTCATGTTTTATATTGAACTAATTATGGTACGGTTATTATGATCACAAGCAAATCCTGTTCAAATCGTAGAAAAATTCAAGAAAATGGCTAACACTTGAAGTTATATAATTTTCCTCACGAATTCATGAAATGAGATCGACAAATATGAGAATAAAAGAAAAAAATCTACATCAGGACGAAAAATTTGATGGAAAACTGAATTATCATCGAATTTCTAGTTGATTTGTTGACTTTGAATTTTCAATGATGACGATTTGTATTTCATTCACTTCCAGAAACAAAGATTCCTCTTTTCGAATTTTTCTTAGCTTCTCTCCACTTGCAATAATGAGGGAGAAACCGGGAAGATATTGTTGCGACCCGCTCAACGGGTCACACTAATATTGCAACGCATTCACTCATGGGAGCGAGCTTGCGAGCGACCAACAACGCACCACTAGTTCATCGTTTTTTGTTTTTTGAATGGAACACGAAAAAAAAATTTTCAGGAGAAAAAAATATTAGCAAAATAATTCAGAATGTTTTTTAGCATTCGCCTCTCTTCAACCGCTTTAATTGATTCGGCTCCTGCGCGGAGGTCAGCGAAAGTTAAAAAAAAATAGAAAAAAAAACATTTGAAAATTTGAAAAAAAACAAAAAACAGAAAATGCAATTTATCATTCAACATTCATTCATTCATTCATTTTTCATTTTTTTTTTGTTCAACAGTTGGAACAATTTTCTCCAAAATCCTTTCCGCTCTAAGTTGAATGGAGACGCTTCGATTGCACCATTGCTGACCTCGATCGCAGTATCCGTTCACGAGATATCGTAAACCAAAATTTTTGGCCACACACACACACACACACACACACACACACACACACACACACACACACACACACACACACACACACACACACACACACACACACACACACACACACACACACACACACACACACACACACACACACACACACACACACACACACACACACACACACACACACACACACACACACACACACACACACACACACACACACACACACACACACACACACACACACACACACACACACACACACACACACACACATGTTTTTGAAAATTATCGGGGAGTGTTGTGGTGATAAAGCACCCTTCGCAACCTTCGCACCCCACGCATGAAAAGGGCCCACTTTGGCGGTATTGGACTTATGCATACTACCCTTTCCTTGATATGATTCCCCTCGTTTGAAGTCAGGAATGACCCCAAAATCGTAGAAAATGACGTCTCTATTGAATATCAAAGAAATAATTTAACATGGGCTTAAATGGGAGATGTGAACACAAAAACGTAGATATCTCGGAAACTAAATGCGACAAAGTGGGCCCTTTTCATGCGAACGTCCACATATGATGAAAATTCGATTTTCGATTTTCGGGGTGATTACAATAACTTCCCTATCCCGGGAAGTTAAAAAATTTTTATGAGAATGAAATTTATGTTTTTAATGAATGATAATATTATTATAAACCATAAAAAACTAACTATATGTTTATTCCAAGTGAAACTATTAAAAATGATGACAAAAATATAAGACAAGTGTAAACAACATACCGTCAGTTCAAGTATCAAAAAAAGAAGAGAGTGAAACACTAGAGCCATCTAGTGAAACCTGTAACGAGATTTTATTGTCACGTTAAAAAACACCTTGAAAGGAATGAGTGAGTAGAGTTTGGGAGTAAGAGAGACAAGAGGAAGCATCTGATGTCAGCCGAACGATGCTCCACTGAAGGTGGATAGATCATGGAGGAGAGGAGATACGCCAGTTCGGGTGGATTGAGCTTCCCACTCTCCAAAGTGACCGTTTTGGTATGCTATCACTAATTTAGCATTGGCGCAGTTGTGATTGAATAGAATAGGGCCGACGTACAGGCTTCCCAACTGTGCGGTGTTAAAGGCTCCGCAGACTTCGTCCTCCAGGTGACGAGTTTTCCCTGGGGGCCGGTTTAGTTAGGTTTTCCGGATAAAATTTAGCTGGCAGTAGATAAGTAATGCGGGTTCTGGGCCAACGTTCAGTTGAAGAAGGGGTGAATGGCCCTTCGTGAGGATGCATCAAGTCGCGGGGTCGCGGTTTGACCCGCGTATTTGATTCGCGATTTAATTCGCGGTTTGATTCACGGATTTGATTCGCGGTTTTATTCGCGGATTTGACCGTTGGGTTCTTGCTCAACGTTTAGTTGAAGAAATGGTGAATGGTCCCTCGTGAGGATGGATCGAGTTGCGGGTTGCGCTTTGATCCGCGGATTTGATTCGCGATTTGATTCACGGATTTCATTCGCGGTTTTATTCGCGGATTTGACCGTTGGGTTCTTGCTTAACGGTTTGTTGAAAGAATGGTGAATGGTCCCTCGTGAGGATGGATCGAGTTGCGGGTTGCGCTTTGATCCGCGGACTTGATTCGCGATTTGATTCGCTGTTTGATTCACAGATTTGATTCGCGGATTTGACCGTTGGGTTCTGGCTCAACGGTCAGTTGAAGAAGTGGTGAATGGCCCCTCGTGAGGATGCATCGAGTCGCGAGTTCGCGGTTTGATCCGCGGATTTGATTCGCGATTTAATTTGCTGCTTGATTCACGGATTAATTCGCGATTTCAATTCGTGGATTTGACTCACGGACTTGATTCGTGGATTCATGTTTTCGTTTCATACAATCGATTAACAGATCCATGATTGATTCGCGGATCCATGATTGTGATTAACTGTTTCACAGGTTGTTGTGAGGCCCCACGGTTTACTTCACGAGTTAACGGTTTTCATTTGCGGGTGTGATTCACGAGTTCAATGTAATTAGTAGGTTTAATTCGCGGTTTTAAGTCGCGGATTTAATTCGCGATTTTTATTCGCGGTTCTAATTCGCGAGTTCGATTCACGGATTCGAATGATGATTTTTTTCATTTGTTAGTTCAACTCACGAGCTGGATTTGCGGGTTCGATTCAGGGGCTTGATTCGCGAGTTTGATTCACGATTTGATTCGAGGTTTGATTATCGAGTTTCAATTCACGGATCTGGTCCATGGTTTTAATTCGCGGTTTCATTATCAATTTTTGATTCGCGGGATCGCAATTTTGATTGACATAATGCAATTAGCCACACCTCTTTTCCGAATCTGTTTGAACCTGTCTGAGGGAAAGTGTTTGTGGGTGACTCACCCCCAAACAATCCGATTCTTTTTCCCTTTTTTGAGGAATTGGTAACTTCATGATTTATGAGGCTCAATAAAAATGTTCAATATACCTGGGAGGGGAAGGGATTGTCCTTGACCACATTCTTCTAATATTAGTCATCCACCCTGTTGCATAACTTGCATATACTCTACACATTCATACAGGATATTGTTTATAACAATGAATGAGTCATTCAAAAAAAATGTTCAATATTTTACTGATGAAAAGGGATTGTCCTTGACCACATTTTTTTGATATTAGTCATCCACCCTTCGTGACACCACTTGAGATATATCACAGGGGGAGGTCGAGAATTTGACCGCTTTTATATTTACTTAAAACTCTCCTACGGCCATATAGCGATCACAAAAACCAGTTAAAGAATTGAAAATGAATATTAAAGACAATTCATTTCATTGAAAGATGCCAACGTTTCGGACACTATATGTGTCCATCATCAGGGCAATATTTTATTGTTCTGCGAAAAATTAACAAAAAATTATAATTATTTTACAAATCAAGTCTATCTATATATCATTCAGAAAAAAAAAATTAAAATAACAAAATAAACGACAGAATTTCATAATTTACCTAAATCCCATTGAATGTTAAGGGAGCAGAACAAAAATAACCAACAATTATACAAGACAGTAAAAATACATGTCATTGGCCTCTTCTAACCTAGAAAATACAATGCATAGATATCAATGATCCAAACTGATAAAGAAAACTTTATGAAAATGAAATTCATGTTTTGAATAAAAAATAACATTATAGTGAACAATAAAAACTAACTAAATGTTCATTCTATGTGAATCTACTGAAAATGATGATAAAATTGTGAGACCATTGTAAACAACATACCGTTGGTTCAGATGTCAGAAATCGAAGAGAGCGAAACATCAGAGCCATCTGGTGAAACCAATAAAAAACTAACCACCAGAATTATCAATTAAATGTCTGGATCATTAGACAAATATGCATTATATTGCACATGTTTTCAAACTAGCTAACAATCAAAAAATTCCAAAACTTTAAAAAAATTTTTAACAAAAATGTCAAGTACATTAAAAAATTACTAATCAATTACGTCCATAAAATCAGTCAGTACATAAATATTAACCATAATTAGAAATTACTGTATCGTTAATTTCCTTAACATCATAATTAATCCATCATAAGAGTTGCCGAGATTTTTACAGTCATTAACAAAATTAACTGTTCTCCCTGGATGTTTTTTTATATTAAACATTTCCATAATATTTAATGCAACCCCAGGATTAGTTGAACCAAGTATACTTGAATGATCAAAATTAAATGTATGATGTCTGTTCTCTACATGAGCAGACAGTCCTGAACGATACTTTTTAGGATCTTTCTCACTTCTTTTGTGCTCATCAAGTCTATCTTTGAAAAACCTAGTAGTTTGTCCAATATATACCATTGGACAGTTACTACAAGGAATTTTATATACTACATTTGACTTCAAGTTAATAGGAACTGGATCTTTAGTTGTTTTGATTAAATTCCCTAACTTGTAAGCAATTGTTGAGATTACTTTCAAGTCAAACCTAGAACAACAGTTCTTGATATTGTTAGTCAAATGAGGAGAGAAAGGCACAAATAGAGTCTTTTTGCTTTCAATGACCAACCTATCATCAGCGACCGGATTCAACACATTGTTGTTATTCTGAATGTTTAATAATCTATCTCTAATTAACGCTTTTACACTTCACATTACGCTTTTATATTTTCACATTGTTGTCAATAAGATTTTTGTAGATAAACAATCGATAAGCGTCGAGTAGAGGTGGGGGAAGTCTGCATATAACGCATGGAAATTCGAGTATGAGCATCATCAGTTCCTCCCGAAATTTTTCATGAAGAACAGTCTGAAACAACAAGAATTGGAGAAACGTTTGAATCTTCTGTTAAAGAATATTCAAGAAGTCAAACAAGTTATACAATTCAGAAGTGACATCAGAGTACTTTGTACAAATCTTCAGAAAACGAGTATCGGAGATAGATCAACAACTCAATAAGAAAAGAGAACATCATGGACTTCAGTAAAATCAACGCTGTTGGTGGATTCGAACAACTTCCCGTGATAAAGCTTTCCAGCCTGCCAATAGGCCGCTTGTTCAGAATCACTGCTGCTAGAAAAGTTGATACGAAATATGGTCAAGGTGTTGTTTTTGAGATATCAACTCATTCCGTTTATGTGAATAAGAGATTGGCTGTATATTTCAATGCAAATCCTGAGGAATTCGAACACTTCCAGAAACATGTTGAGAATGGTGCTCCCAAGTTGGAATACATTGGTGGAAAATTCAATAGCATTCGCCTGCATCCAGATCCAACCCTGATAAGTGAAGACCAGGGGGCTAAAGCAAATTTCCACAAAATCAACGCTGTAGCAGATATCGAAGAACGTCCTTTCATAAAACTATCATCATTAAGGTCGGACTACCTGTACACAATCACGGCAGCTCGCAAGGTCAATACGAAATATGGAGTGGCTATCGTTTTCAATTTAGACAACGTTCAATCTGTTTTTCTGAATAGAAGAATGGCTAAATTTTTTGATGAGAATCCAAGTCAATTGGAAAATTTACAACATGAAATTGCCACAGGTTCACCAAAGTTACAGTACTTGGGTGGCGAACACAACAGACTTCGCCTGCATTCTGATACGGAATTAAATTTGTTGGAATAAAATGAAATGAATAGAAGAAAATTTTTCAATGTATATTCTTTTATTTAATTCTCATAATTTATAAATGTAATAGTATCTAGAAAATATATGAATAAATGAATTATACTGATAACATTTTGTTTTTTTGTTTTTTCCCACATTACATTTCACACAATTCTTGATCATAGGAGGTGGTCCATCAAGAGCATCACCACCTATAGATTCATAATGTATCAAACAACGTTTACATCTAATGATTTCTTGATTTGTTCTCATCTCATCAGTTAATTTACCCCATGCATCATGTACATCCAATTCAGCAAATGTACTTATAAATGATATTGGTAGAAGAGGAATATCTTCAGAATTCATGAGTGCTAAATTTTTCAACTTACGATACAAATCTAAAGATCGATCTTCAGATCGTACTATCTTAGTATCCATCCACTCTCTTAGTAAAAGAACATTCTTAAGCGCACAAGTTATTTTTGTCATATTACAATGAAATGGACATTTATCAGAAGATGATTCCCTGAATTTCAAGATTGAGGGTGCTTCATCAAAATGCTCATCGATATCAATCACTGGAGCATCATGGAATGTCTGTTTAAACGAAACTTTCTTTTCACAACCTTTCACAAAAATTACCTCAGCACGCATCAAGCCATGTAATATCTGCTCTAGTTGATCGTATGGTAGAGTACCATAATCCCATGATAAGCCATGATAATTACGCTGAAGCCACATATTTGCACATCTAGTTTTTGCAGGTACAATATGATGTTCATATGGGGGGTAGAAAAACTTTACTGTCGGTTGTGTGTCTCGAGCATCCAATGAGATATAGGATAATTCTTTGACGATGAATTTGTTGTTAACACCTTGGAATCCCTGAATATTTAGAAGCAGCTCCATCGTGACTAAACCTCCGCCGAGCTCAACGTCGGCATTTATAAGCTCAGCCCCCAACAAAATTTTTAAACTATCTTCTTAACACCCCCACTTATTGGTTGGTATTCTACGATGCGATCGTGTAGGATGAGACAATAAGCAGCGGTCTCTAGTGGGAAACTTTCTTTTGTTTCAATCTCTAAACGGACATCTACTGGCCCGAATTTCAATGACTCATTCTGTTTCGAACAATCAATAATGATCAGAGGTGCATGATTTGCAAATTGCATCTTCGTTAATAATGGATTAATAGTTTGCTGCTCATAATATGATAACGGAAAGTCTGCATACATATCATAGAGTATCGAAAATTGATTCTGAGCCATATCAATATTCAAGTGACCATATGGGAAACATTGAGAATTCAAGAATAATTTTACATCAGCAATATTACAATGATCAAAGTTGCTCGCATTCTTTCGCTTCTTATTTTTCCGAGCTGTCTGGAAACCAAAAATAACATAACGTGGTTTTTCAAGTTGATTTGCTGTTTTCACAGTCCACACATGTTTTGTGGTTTGTGGAAGCAATGGATATTCATATAGTTCCCATGATCTGAAGCTCATAGATATTGTTGGATCTTTCTGAATGAACTTGAGCAACTCTACTCTTTTATTATCCGATAATGTAACATATGGGATCAACCATTCAATCTTACTAATATTGATTTTCACATCCTCATCAGCCGTTTGAATCATGGCATCAATATCATAACGAGCCCTGGTTAAATTCAACTCATGTTTTACGTTGACCATTATTTTTCGGTAATCTTCAGCGAATCCCAATAACATATTCAATGGGATAGATATATCGAAAATACCATTCACATCAACCAAACTTGTTTTCTCTTCAATACCCAACCATCCAGTATTCTCCATTCATATGCTTTGATTTGGGTTCAGTGAGATGAGACTCTTCATAAGAGTGGTAATACCCACATTCTTAACTTTGTCTACCTCAATCGCATTAATTTCATAGCGTATTTCTTGAAACAAATGGCAAATAGCGTTATTCACCAACTCCGTAGTTGTTGCAACATTATTGTCTGTTTTGAGCAATTTTCCCGTAATGTGTAGGGTACTCCTGCTCGGTAGAACACACAGGTCTTGATTTTGCACGACAATCCGAATCTCATCACTATTATCAAGCCCCACCGAAGAATATGGCTGATGTGCATGAATCTCATAATGAGCAATAGATTCATCAAACGCCACAGGCATCTTGATATTTAGGTTCTCCTCCATGGTGTACAACAAACGAATAGAACTTTTATTTGACAGAAGCGTTTCGTCCACTTTTCCTCACTGTCAGACCGAGACTTTCGAGATACTTTACGTTCTGAGATGTTAGCACCTTGACGCCAATACGTGAACTGATTGAAGCATGCCATGGTTGCTGATTAATATAGGAATGTCCAATCTTTCGATTATATACGATGCCCATGATCATCAAATAGACTTGATGTAAAGTCTGATGGTAATCACTTCACCACGAAAATTCACCAAGTTTCCGTCTTGATCAACAATGCGGAGATGTAAATCGTTAATAGTTCTGGCAGCGACGGGTAAGTAAATAACATGGGATGGCACTTCTACAATTTTATATCCAGGGGGTACCACAGGGAAAAATTCATGGATTGTGTGAACTTTAGTTGCATTGATGTATGCTCCGGTAGTAATATTACACTCGACTCGTAAGGCGTTCACTTTAAGAATGGCTACAGGCTGATCCGACTCATGGGTTTTATTAGCTTTCAAAACTCTTGGAGTGAAACCCAGAAGTCGACCTAGGGAATTCACAGGTCTCAGATCTACATCCTTATTACATTTCAATTCACTCCGTAATGTATTATTATTACTTTTGATACTTATAGTAATGTCACTCTTAGCTAAGGTCTCTAGAATATATTTTGAAATATCATTAATTTCATAACTTCCCATAGGAATAGTGATAACTTTATCCTCTATATGCAATTTATTATTACTATCATCAACATTTGGAATTGAATTGAATGTTAAAAATTCAACCAACCCGAGAACGTAATTTTTTTCGGGGGAAAGTTCAATTGGAGGAAAATATTGCGCCTCCAAGACTGATGATACCCCTGAGCGTGTCAATGTAAATGAATCGCTCATGGTTTCCACACAACAACTGATGGATAATCATTTCTTTTCAGCCTTATATAAGCGGTCGGTGAGAAACGCCAAATATAGATGTCCACAGTTGTATGTATTCCAGTTTTGATAACGTTCATGATTATATTTGATGCTACCAACGCCAAAGTAATTGAAGAGATCTGTAGGTGGTTGCAAGTTTCCAAAACTATCAAAATATGTGATGTTATTTCCAAATTTCTTATATGCAACCCAATGAGTTCCAGGATCCTCTTTATCATCTAAATTAATGATTGTTGATTCATTCTTCAAGGGTCCATTTCTCGGTAAGTCATTGCGCATAAAAACTCCGCAAAAATATGGAATTTGCATAAGTTTTGCATATTTTTCAAGATCTCCATCAGTCAAAGCCCTGCGTGGTAGCATCGTTAGAAGTTTTTTGGTTTCAAATATAAACCCATTCCCTTTTTGTATGATTTAAGATATAATCCTTTACCAAGTGCAATGGCCTCCATAGTTTCATTATGTCTTTTATTCTCTGCCAGTTGTTGTTTAGCCTCTTTGGCACTATTCACGGCTCTAGCAATGCCAGCAGCACCACCAGCTAGTGCCCCTGTAGCACTCAAGCCGGCAAAGAGTGGCACGAAGAAGGGTAAGATTCCTCCAACTTTTGATGGAACTGGAATGACTCGTGAAACATTCACTTTACTTTTGCCACCGATTTGCTTCACAGCTGCTCTTGCACCCTCAAGCGCTGTTTTGATGGCATTATCTGACCCCTTATTCAGTTTGATTGAATTTTTTGCAGTTCTAATGATTGTTCCAAGTGTCACTCGCTTGGCCGTTTTCCTCTTCTTGACTCGTCTCTTTGTCACCCGTTTTTTTGCAAATGATTTTCGTTTCACACTCATCACTGATTTTGTTCCAATTCTCACACCCATACCTAATTTTGTCTTGGCTTTCATAGCGTTTGTTACAAAGAGAGCTGCAGCTCTCTCACCAATGGTAGCGTCTGGGGCTGAAACACGCTTCCACGCTCGATCTGCAAGTACCTTATCAGCCTCGTTTCGTGCAGCAATATCGTCCCGATTTTTAGAACACGCAATATCGTGTGCTTTACAAGCAGAATCGAGCGGATTAATTCCTGGATCTCCTCGAGCTAACCTCTTAGCAAGTTTTGTTCCTGGACAACAATACTGGTAGCCAGATAAATGCAATTCCACAGGGAGACTATTGATGATTTTATTCAAAATCCCACTGCCTTTTTTCCGCGCACACGGTCCGTGCACAATCATGTTCAAAGGAGAACTGATCGATCTCCTATAAAACCAACTATTTATAGATTTTCTCATCAGTTGTTATAAAGATGGAGTTCAATACACATCGTTCAGGATTACCAGTCCTCCATTTCGATTCAGTGACTACAAAGGATATTAGAAAGCCTAAACGTCATGGTTTATTATTGCCAAATACTATTCGAGCAGTTTTTTGTGGACCGTCCAATTGTGGGAAAACTAACGCCTCATTGAGCCTCATAGTTCATCCCAATGGTCTGAGATTTGAAAATATTTACGTGTATTCAAAATCTTTGAATCAACCCAAATATCAATTCTTACAAGAATTGTTGCAATCTATCGACGGTTTGAATTATCTTCCTTTTTTAGATAATGAAGACGTCATCTCGGCTGATAATGCGAGAACAGACTCGTTATTCATATTCGATGATGTTGCTTGTGAAAAACAGAATAATATAAAAGCCTATTTCTGTATGGGAAGACATAAAAATGTTCATAGTTTCTACCTGTGTCAATCATATGCTCGCATACCAAAACATCTTGTGCGTGATAATATGAATTTCCTTGTATTATTCAAACAAGATGAAATGAATTTGAGACACATTTACAACGATCATGTAAATACAGATATGCCATTCGAAAAGTTTAAGGAATTATGTTCAGCTTGTTGGAAGGATAATGATACGTTTTTGGTTATTAATAAAGATAGTGATATAGATGCGGGGAGATATAGAAAGAATTTTGACTGTTTCATTCGAATAAATGATGGTTGTGTGGGGGTCAAATGAACAGTTGTTGGCTAGAACTCATTGAGTCAACATGCCTTTGTCCAAGGATGAGTTGTCTAGGCAACAGGAAATTTTGCGTCAGATTTCTGCAGCGCGTAAAGCTATTCAACGAAAACATAAATTATTGAAATTGGGTAGAGATAATGTTGATGATGCAATGAATGAGGTTTTCAAACCCATAATCAAACCTCTCCAACAATTAACAGCCAGAAATGTTGGATTATTCGATAGACAAAATGTGGACTTGTCTGATGATATGCAATTATCTGATGATGGGCGGAGAATTATTACGATGAGTGTAAATGAGTCACCAATAGCACAACTACCACTACCTGCAACACCACAACACCAGAGGGGTCACCTAAGTACCTTAAAGCGATCATTAAGAGAAAATGAGGATATGGATAGCTTCATCTCTGCAGCTGAAGATTCGTTCAACGATAAAACATTGAGTCAGAGAATATTTTCATCATCATTGAAAGACTCTTACAATGATCCTCATAATGCAAGTGCAATGTCATTTGGAAATATTTCTTATGGTGATCTTGATGAAGATAGTTTTGTTTGGAAATATTTAACAGAAATCAACACGAAAAAATGGGATAAATCGTATGGGGTTCGTAGACTAACCCGTAATTTTATGATTGGGAATTCACCCATATACTTTGAAGATGGTTTTATCAAAGTTAAAGGAGTGAAATATTCATGTACTGCGGGTTTACTAGAATTACTCATTATGAAGAACCCTAATGAAGAGTTGATAAATGACAGTGATATAGAAGCATATAAAAAAATCATATTATCAACTAATGAACATGAGAAAAATTATAAACAACGTGGTGGTATACGAGATAACAAGAGTGAGAAATATAAGAACTATATTTCAAAGTTTGCCAAAACCAAATACAGTGGAACGAGCCTTCTACCTACATTTATGAGGGCTCGAAGATCCAACACAGTCGATTATGTTTATTGGGATGACCCCAATGAGCTTGTGGATCGTCTCCGCCTACTCATCGCTTCACAAACAGCTGGAAATCCGAGTCATGATAACGAAATCATCTCAATTATTGAGGAACTCCGTGAAGCCAAAATTATATATTAGAGTGTGATAATCTCAATACAGCATCATTTGAAAAATGAGTGTTGACGTGTTCGGTCGTCACTTGAGTTCTGATACTAGAGGATCCCCCAATCGTGGCCCACCTGGCATTGGATTCCAGTTGACTGTGGATGGCCATTATGATCTTCAAGACAAAAAACTGTGTAATCTTGCGAAACTTGAGAATCTGCAGCATGCTGTTACGTTAGAGACATTGTATGAAAACATTGCTGAATCACAACGGAATTTCAACCTCAGATTGGCAGATCTATTCAAAGGAATAAATGAATTCAAGGTTCAAGAAGCAAAACGACTGCATGAAGTAAATAAAAAAATTATTGACTTGCATGAGGATATGATGTTGAGGTTCACCATTGTTCATAGAGAACTTGAGAAATTGAAACAAAAAATTGGAGTCAAATAGTTTCAAAAAATGATGGATAATAAAGTTGATGTTGTAACAAAACTGCATAAACCAGCACGTAGAAATCATCCTCGTCGGCGTGTTAATATACGTGACTTGGATGAGACATGGCAAGCAGACTTGGTTGATATGACTGCTTATGCACGAACGAATAATGGAAATAAATTTTTGCTCACTGTTGTCACGAGGCACTTTTACTGCACTCTCACCAGTGCCTGTGAAGTTTGCTATTGGGTGTAGGGTGTAGGACTTTGGGGGGGAGTCCCAAGGGGACTCTTGTCGCTAGGCGACTCAATGGGATTGTGGGTGTTTTGTGAGGAGGTACGGGATTTATCCCTCCCGTGCCTCAGAGGATGGGGGTAGTGGACTAGGGAATGGATAGAGTACGGAGCGGCTGCGGGAAGCTATCGTCGTAGTTGGGGCGGCTGCGGGAAGCTAAGGCCGACCCGTGTGGAACTGCTGCCCGATTGTGTCCTCTCCACCAGTCCAGTCCGGAGGACGCGGGTGCAATGCTCCAGCGTACCACTTTGTTGTTGCTGGAGCCCGCGATAACCAATAATTCTTATATAATATCTCAGAAAAGAAGGATAGGTTGAGCTCAGCAGAGAGAAAAGTACAAGAATTCAGAAATAGTGGCTCGGTTTATTATTCGAGAATTGAAAAGAAAGAAATGAAAAATACAGAATAAATTGCCTCAGGTATTTGTGCTCTCTACCGTAGTTTCAGTGCAAAACAATAATAATAAATGAAAATCAAATAAACTCAAAATAAACTTAACTTGAATACCCGGCTGATCAGCTTACACTAGTCGATGGCTTCGTAACTCAGATTAAATGATAATAATATTTGATATTCCCCTTTTTCCCTGGTAATAATAACTTCAGCGGGCATCCAGACAGGGACTCATCCCCTCAGCAACCCTCCCCATTCATAAATATCATAATTACATTGATCTCTCCGGAATGGCCGGGATGACTGACTCTATACACTTCAAGAGTATGTCCGGATGTCCGAATGAGAAAGACGGTGCGAGGAGTCTTCGCTCGAGAGAGAGGTGCCTCAAGCGGCTGCAGGTTCCCTACGCTTATTTTCCCCCACCGAAGGGGGAAGTGCGACGAGCAAGTGTCCACGTGGGACACTTGTGGGCTACAATTGCCTCTTTACGCGGATCTACTAAATCGAATTTCTCTCTCTCTCTCCCCTGGAGGACTCTGAGTCCCTCTTTCCCACTCTCTTTTTCCCCTCTTTAATTCTGAAATAACGGGGTTTTTGGAAATGCGTAACTATTTGATCGCAGCCTGAATTACCCTGATTAACAACGATAATGATCCCCTTAAAACTAAATATATTGAATACTTTCCCGACTCCGACTCACACCGACTGTAAAATATCCAATAATTCATACAATATTCCTCTAAACTAACTGCGCAATAAGATGGCGGCCCCGTGGCCACACGACCAACGCGTGCTATGGGCACACGAATTACCCCGGAGTTTATCCGTGAAAACTGCGAGTTTATTCAACAAAAAAATGAGTTTAATTCCTCAGCAGGATCTGTATTCCCGGTAACGACCCTCCGTAACCGCAATCACATCAGCAACAGTTAATAAAACAATGCCAACTCACTTTGACGATGCCTCTAATCAAGCCGGTAGCCGGTGACCACTTGTGGAATCCCCGGAAATGTTTTATTCAATTTTTATCACTCAATTGTGCACTCAGGCTCTTCCTAAATTATCCACAATAGTTCCTCTCTCAATATAAATGCACCCAGTGCCACAAAATATTCAATAACACAGAGATTTTTAATAAAACAACGACAATGAATATTGGTAACACGTGTATGCTTGGTATATGAGAACGGAGGGTCGGCCATTATAAAAACGTCGTCACTCCGGCCACTTTGGCTGGTGAGATGGCGCCAGCTCCCGGTCAACCCGTGTCAGCCGACCCGCTGCTCTCTGGTATCGCCCAATCTCCGTGCACCGCTTACGCGGGCTTTAAGTCTTTTCTTCTCTTACTCTCTCTCTCCTTTTTGACTCCGGAGAGGTTACTCTAGAGTGCACTCTCTTCAGACCAAGGCCGTATTCACGGGGGTCTAGTATATCCTCAGAGATCTCATTATCATTGGATATCTAGTCGTTGTTAAGTGGCTGTTGGCTTATCTTCACTGGATACTCCTGCACATGGATTTGACGTCCTCGCTGTCTTCTCCGGAACTTGGATTACGATTACGCGAGTCATTACCGGGTTATTATCTAAATTCATATAGCTAGTCCGCGTGTGTGGTGAGGGAAAATAGTACTTAACACTACTCAGATCTCATTTTCCACACGTCCACTCGATATCCGTGATTTATTCTCACACTGTAATTGATATTTTTTCCAAATTTGCTTGGGCTGTACCAATAAAGAGAAAGAATACTCATGATGTTACATTAGCAATGAGTTCAATTCTCAAACAAGGACGTGTCCCCAAACATTTGCATGTTGATAGTGGGAAAGAATTTTATAAGTCAGAATTTCAAGCATTAATGAAAAAATATAATATCAACATGTATTCCACATTCAGTAATTTGAAAGCGTCAATATATGAGCGATTCAATAGGACACTGAAGAGTAAAATGTGGTTTCAGTTCAGTTTGCGTGGTACCGATGGATTGATATGTTACCAAAGCTCCTGAATGATTATAATAATCTTGAAAAAAAAACGAAAACGAAGTTTTCTTTTAAAAAAACGCCAAGTAACCATTTTTACGCGTATTTGATTATCTTCTGGGCATTTGAAAAAAAAAAAACAAATGGACTAAAAAGCGCCAAGTCAGATATACTTACGAGAAAAAAATTAGTAGAGGCAGGACCAAGGGACTTGGCGCGGTTTTTTTCTATTGTCAAAATCACTGCTGAGCATCATTCGATCAATTCAATTTTAGCAGTACTTACTGAGAGCCTCGTCGTCTTCATCTTGTCAACCGCGCCAATTACCTTGGTCCTGCCTCTACTAATTTTTTTCTCGTAAGTATATCTGACTTGGCGCTTTTTAGTCCATTTGTTTTTTTTTTTCAAATGCCCAGAAGATAATCAAATACGCGTAAAAATGGTTACTTGGCGTTTTTTTAAAAGAAAACTTCGTTTTCGTTTTTTTTTCAAGATTTCAGTAGTTTTTTCAAAATGAGTCCATAAAGAGAATCCTTTCTTCCGTACTGCTCTTCGGCAAAGCACGAATTATTACGGAAAAATGTTGCCTGGGCCGTCGTTATGAGGTTAGAAGATTTTTTACTCGTGGGGAGTTGGTGGGCCGCGCTGGAGAGGAAAATATTTTTTTTTGTGTCATACGATTTTTGTGAATTTTCGAGAAGTCTGCGTTGTTTATTTTTGTATTTCCGTATAAATACTCATCGGAAAAATGAATCAATAGATTATGAGTTTTTGCAATCGTTTTATCATTTTAATCCTTTTAATTGAAAAAAATTATCCTAAAATTGTAATTTCGTATTCATTATTTTGCGATTATTTCGAGAACTAGTGGTTTTACATGAAAATGTTAACAGACCTTTTTTGTTTAAATTTCATTCTCTACAAAAAAGGTCTGTTTGGTGAGGAACTTAATTTTGCCGTGGATATGGGTGGTGTGATGGAAGTGGTTATTTGTGGAAAACTACATTGATAACACAGTTGATTAAAATCACTCTCAAAGGTTTATTGACGGAATTGAACCGCACGTTAAATGATTTATGTACAAAGTTGATAATTGTCTCAGAATTGTTGATTAACTGCATGGACTTGACTCTAAATAATTGTTGATTAAATGACTGACTAAACTGCGATAAATACTTGAGAAAACACTATTGAGATTGACCTTGAAGTGACTTGAGAATTACTGGATATAATAATTGATTTGATAAAGTCTGAGATATTTTACTGTTAAATAATATCGGTGAAGTTCACTAATAATTGTCTCTGATAATTAACTCTTTGAATAATACACTTGGATGTTTTACTCTGATAAGTAACTCTTGAATTGAACTGATGAATGTCCTTGAACTGTTGCTAGGTGAGAACTATTCGAATTGAGAACTGATTATTTGATAACTATTTAGATAATTTACTCGTTGATTTACTGAATTAATGGTTGATGGTTTACTCGGTGATTTTACTAATTGATTTACTTGTTGAATTACTCGGTGAGTTTACTAATTGATTAGTTGCCCGAAGGCTACATGACTACATGTTGAGTGCTAAGTTGATACTTCTTGCTAGCCCGAAGGCTAGTTGGTGACTACTTGGTTTAAAAGTGAGGTGATTTACTCCTGGACTGACTGTTGACCCGAAGGGCCTCGATTGTTTCCGAATTTGCTCGATCGGACTTATTAAATTGATAGAATACTTAGTTGCGTTTCAAACAAGGTCTTTTGAGATTTTTCTTTAAATTTAATTTTTGCTGAGATATTTGTTAAATAATAAATGAAAAACCCAACAAAAAAATTTATAAAATGAATTCATCTTTATTACAATGACAAAAATACAAAATACAAAATTGAAAAATAATTAGTCATCACTCATCTTCACTCCTCTCTCCCCTACAATCCTCGAAACTCTTAGAAAATATCAATTTATCTCCTAAAAATCCATAAACCTATCAATAATCCATTTATCATCATCGAATTAAATTAAAACTGATTAACTAAACTACTGCGTATCAATGACCCTATCAATATGTCCCTTCAACATCTGCAGTTGCCTGAGAGCCTCAGCATCCAACTGAGGAATATTAGAGGAAACCCCTCTCGAGTGTGAATTTGATCTTCTATCACTCGATGCACTCGATTTTTGGACTCTCCCAGTTGTTCTGGATGATGATTTTGAATTTCTGGGCTTTTGGGTCATTGATGTGATCTTGTCAGCCCTTGAGACCCTCTCCTGACCAATCCCACTTTCTGTAACATATCCATCGTCCACAGAAGCTGCTGTGTGTCTCTTCAGAGATTTTGAATTCTTGACTGTTGAGGGGGGAATTAAGGGTGGAATGTCTTCACTGGTTGATGAGACATCGTCGTAGTCCTGGTCCTGATCCTCCAGGAATCTTGATAGAACTCCAAGTGTCAATTTATGAGCCTCTGGGGGAATTTTAGAGAGTTACTCATTTGGTTTGAAAAACTTTTGAACATCATGTCGAAGTCTGAGTCCATTTTACGAAGACGAGCTTTTGCTTGACGTTGATTGAAAGTCTTTTATCAGCATGTCACTCTCCTCATGGGTGGAGAGGGATGAGTTGCGTTTACGAGGCTGCTTGTACGGGGCATGATGATGGTGTTGGTGGTGGTGATGATAGAGATGTTGATGAGGTTCTGAAAGATTTTCAAAGCAGTTAGATGGGTTCCTTCAGTTTGGGGGGAGATTATCTGGAGAAGGAAGGGGTTTAGGGAGATATAAAAAAGGACCTTTTTTGTAAAAAATTTTGTAGGCTACAAAAAAGGTCTTTTAAGATTTTCGGATTAAGTCACTCGATTAGGAGATAAATTGATAATTAAGTGAGAGTAATTTAGGAATTGGTCCTGTTGGAATTCTCTCTGATTAATTATTGAATTATCTGGGAAACGTGAGGTTCTAAGAGAATTTATCAAGAGACATTTTTTGTGGGAAATTTTGTCAGCATCAAAAAAGGTCTTTTGATATTTTCTCCTAAAATGAATAATTCCAGAGTTAAATGCATTATTGAGGAAGATTTCACGGTTGAGGTTAATTATTTTATGATTTTAATCAGTAATTCGTGATTTTTGAGTGGATTTACCTTCGAGTCGGTGTGAGAATGTGTCAATAGCTGGCGTTTGGTGTCATCCTTCAAGCATTCGACATTTTTGAGGCCCAGATATCTTTTTTATCCAATTAGTTAATTGTTTAAATACAGTCGAAGATTATTTGACGAGTGTTTACATCTTTGTTTCGAATAACCAATTATTCCTGAACAATTAAAATAAACCACTAATTAATTATTTTCTCTCTTCCATTTTCGTCACTTTTGTAACGATTATCTGAGAAACTGAGGATTTTAAGAGAAAATATCAAGAAACCTTTTTTGTAGGAAATTTTGTAGGCTACAAAAAAGGTTTTTTGAGATTTTTGGATTAAGTCACTCGTTTAGGAGATAAATTGAGATAATTAAGTGAGAGTAATTTATATACACGTACAATAATATTCATGGCCACCGTTCATGGGGCGGCCATGGAATGGCCATGAAATTTCCATGAAATTTCCATGGCCAATTGGGATATTCATGGCTATTTTCCATGGCCATTGGCGATGGGACCCTGAAAGGGGGAAGGGTTTCTAGGGTAAATAAATAAAGTAATTTTTAAGACCAAATAAAATAAATTATTGGTAAAATTATGAAAAACAATTTAAAATATTGCAATATTCAGCCGTCGAAATATTCGAACATTGGTTCAATAATAATAGATAATTATCTATTAGTATTGAATTATTGATTATTTGAAACAACCGATTTCCCATTGAGGGGAAGGATTTACCTGTATCTTTGTTATGAAGGAAAAAACTTGTGCGAGGTCATACGGCGATAACAGAAAGAGTTGGTGCTAGGATGAAAATTCCCCAACAAAAATTCCCCGGTGACGATTTCCCAGACGAAATTTCCCCCCTCAAAAATTTCCCCGGAAAAAATTTCCTCTAACAAAATTCTCCCGGAGAAGAATTTCCCACTATCACTCCGATGTGTGTGTGGTCCCCCTCCCCCCCTCCCCCGGCTTAATAGTCGAAAAATAACTAATTCTTGAAAGTCATATACAAATTTTTTTTCCCGGAAAATTTTTTCCCAGGGAAATTTTTTTCGGGGAAATTTTTTCCAGGGAAATTTTTTCCAAAAAATTCTGACAGGGGAAGTTTTTCCGAGAAATTTTTGGTCAGGGGAAAAAATTCAGTTACCAGAGGGTTCATATGGAGTATCCATATGAAGCCTGGAAGATGCAGAAGAGTTATGCGTCGGTCCTGTGAAGGTCATAGAGGGCTGCATATAATGTATATAGAGGTCATATAGTATTACATTGGGGATATGAGGATAATATGGAGGTTGGATGCCTGCGGAGGTCATGAGCAAATCATATACAGGTCATATGGAGGTTGTGGAGGTAACGAGGATACATGAAAAGAGGTCAGAGGTCGCATGGATGTTTCTCTGAACATCATGTACGAAGGGTTTATACCAGTCATGGGAAGGTCATACAGAGGTCATATTAAGGTTAAATATGATCATTTCAAGTATATAAAGATCATTTGACGGTGACATTCATGTGAAGGTCATATGGGGTTCATAAGAAACTTTCATCGAGGTTGTAGGGAAGTTGTTGAGATAACAAGAGAGCAACGAACGACTTCAGAGGTTACATGAAGGTTTCTCTAAGCCACAATATGGAGATCCCTAGAAGGTTAAATGGAGGTTATGCCGAGGTCGTGTAGAGGTCATATAGGATAATTTCGAGGATATGAGGATCATCCGAAGGTTAAAGTCATACGAAGGTCATAGGGAATTTATACGAAAGCCATATAGAGGCCATATGGAGGTTATGGAGATATCAAGAGAGTATCAAATGCCATCAGAGGTTACATGGAGGTTTCTCTTAGACGCAATATAGAGATTGCTCGCAGGTTAAATGGAGGTTATGCGGAGGTCGTATAGAGGTTAAATGGAGGTTAGGGAGAGGTCGTGTAGGAGTCATATAGGATCATTTCGAAGATATAAGGATCACCCGAAGGTTAAACTCATACGAAGGTCATAGGGAATTCATACGAAAGCCTTATGGAGGCCATATGGAGGTTATGGAGATATCAAGAGAGCATCCAATACCATCAGAGGTTACGTGGAGGTTTCTCTGAGACGCAATATGGAAATCGCTCGCAGGTTAACTGGAGGTTATGCTGAGGTCGTATAGAGGTTAAATGAAGGTTAGGGAGAGGTCGTTTTCAGGTCATATAGGATCATTCCGAGGATTTAAGGATCCCTTGAAGGTCAAAGTCATACGGAGTTCATAGGGAATTCATACGAAAGCCTTATAGAGGCCATATGGAGGTTATGGAAATATCAAGAGAGCATCCAATGACATCAGAGGTTTCATGGAGGTTTCTCTAAGACGCAATATGGAGATTGCTCGCAGTTTAAATGGAGGAATTCCTATAGGAATTGATCCTTTTGGAGTTCTCTCTGATTAATTATTGAATTATCTGGGAAACGTGAGGTTCTAAGAGAATTTATCAAGAGACATTTTTTGTGGGAAATTTTGTCAGCCTCAAAAAAGGTCTTTTGATATTTTCTCCTAAAATGAATAATTCCAGAGTTAAATACATTATTGAGGAAGATTTCACGGTTGAGATTAATTATTTTATGATTTGGATTAGCAATTAGTGATTTTTGAGTGGATTTACCTTCGAGTCGGCGTGAGAATGTGTCAATGGCTGGCGTTTGGTATCATCCTTCAAGCATTCGACCTCTTTGAGGGCCAGATATTTTTTTTATCCAATTATTTAATAAATATAGTCGAGGATTATTCGATTGAGGCCCAGATATCTTCCTTATCCAATTATTTAATTGTTTAAATACACTCGAGGATTATTCAACGAGTGTTTACCTGTTTATTTTAAATAATAGCAAATTATTCCTGAACAATCATTAAAATAAACCACTAATTAATGATTTTCTCTCTTAATTTTCGTCACTTTTGTAACGATTATTTGATAAATTGAGGATTTTAAGAGAAAATGTCAAGAGACCTTTTTTGTAGGAAATTTCATAATCTACAGGAAAGGTCTCTTGAAATTTTCGCTTCAGATGATCCATTACAGAGATAATTCGATTATTAATACAGTAGTTACCTTTTTGGATGGTATTTCAGCCTGTGAATGGCACGTAGAAATTCCAGTGATCCAGTGATTTGTAAATCAATTTCTCTGGCTTACGTGTATCAATTCAAAGCACATATCCATCCTCTTAACCCATAGCAACTTCATGGGAATTTACTGAATTCTAGGCAACTGCTGTTGTATTATAACACTCACCGTTTCATTGACAAGTTGACAAGTAAATTACAACAACAAGGGAAAATAACCTCAATATCACTCGCCACTCAGCGCATGCGCAGCGCTGTATTTTCAACGCAAACATTTTTGGCTAATTCCACGCCACTGCCAACTTGCAAACTTGATTCTGAGACGAAATAATCTCAATTGATTATTTTCGAGAAATCCGCGTTGTTTATTTTTGTATCTCCGTAAATACTCATCGGAAAAATATGATAAATATATTAATCGCAAGACGATAGGCGATTTATATAATGAAAGTGACGTTAGTTTCCGCGTAATCAGTGCCATTCTCATTTTATGGAGATATTAATATACGGAGGTAGTGGAGGGGGTAGTTGTCTCGTGTATAGATACGCGGTAGCTGTCGGCCAGTTTTATTTGAGTCGAGTCGAGTTGAGTCGAGCGGGAAATTTAAAAAATGGTTACTTGGCCGATACGCTACCACGTATCTCGATATAGGAAATATCGGACTATTCGTATGAAACCTGTCGATGTGACGAAAGAAAATGCGAAGAAATTACAGCTCATGTATGCCGATTTTAGGGTGAACAATAGACAGCCAAAATTCCAAGTCGGTGATAAAGTACGCATAAGCAAAGCAAAACATGTGTTTGAAAAAGGTTATACACCAAATTGGACCACTGAATTATTCACTATCAGAACTATCAATAATACTAATCCAGTAACATATCAATTAAAGGATTATAAAAATGAATTAATTAGCGGTAGTTTTTATGAAGAGGAGTTACTGAAAACGAAACATCCTGATGTATATCTCGTGGAGAAAATTTTGAAGAAAGTTGGGAACAGACATTTTGTCAAATGGTTGGGTTTCGATAACACTCATAATAGTTGGATAAATGTTGATAATTGAAATATTGAATTGTTGTAGAAGAGAAAAAATTTTGTAAAGTAGGGAAAATATAAGTTTTAAGGTGATAATTGTACGGACCATTTGAATAAAAAAAAAAAACATTTTCATCATTCAACTTGTCTGTTTATTTTTTCAACCAATATTTACATGATTATTCTTGAACCCATAGGGTAAAGTATCTGTTGCACCAGGTATGAGAATACGTTTATCATCCTGCCAACTTAAAGCTAATTTAGTTTGAGTAATAGTATATACATTGTGTTTAATCGATCGTATTGAATTTTGCGGTTTTACTACTTCTTTATATTCCATCAAACAGTTCTATAATCATCAAATGTAATACTTTTGAGGGTGGATCTTTTCACACCCTTGGCACGTGATTTTTCACAATCTTCAGGTTTTTCACTCAAAACTTTAAAAGTATACTTTTTTGATCTAAGTCCTACGAATTCAATCATCACTTTACCATTATTCTCATCCTTCATTAATCCTAATTTCTTCTTATTCACTAGCGGCATGTTATAAACATTATCTCTTGAATAGTTTGAAGTATCGAATTTCCCAATGTCATTCTTCATAAACTCATAAATATCATCAACTTTGAAATGATAAATAAGACTATCTGTGTCTGTATATAATAATTTAGCTTTATCTTTGAAAGTTTTTCCGATGTAATTATAGTGAAAATCGTAAATGTATATCTTTGAAATATCGAGAATACTGAAGCCTACATATATCGGTTTATTGAATGTAATTTTTGTTCGGTTCATTTGGATAATTACCAAGTCTTTATCGAAGATGGTGCTGCTATGGAAGTTCGGTTTGGCAATCCAACTTGCTGCCCCCCAACGGCCATCCCACCTCGTCACCAATTTCACATCGAGTTGTTTTCTGACATTCTCCATAGTTTTTCCAAAAACTGCATTGTTCATCAATTTATAGAAATCTTTCTCGAACTCATTGCTGGAGTTTTTGCGGAGATCTGTATTCAGATCAATATATTTCTTCAGCCATGTACTTTGAGAGAATTGCAAAACTCGATGAATTTTTGTCATTTTCAAACCTAAATTGCAATATTGTTTTAGATTTTTGTAATGAATTATATAATTCTTCTTTGAATTGAGTGTGGTTAATAGTTTGGGGAATTTCGCTATACCATTGGGTGGTATTATATGCTCTGGACACAGTGGTAGATCTTTATGACCCTCATGCAATTCCTCTGGGTATTCCAAATCAACTTCTAAGATATATCCAATATTTGAATCGTCGGGAATATTCTGGATGTTCAATGACGTGTGATCTTCCATCCAGGTGAACTTTCCATAAGGTAAATGATAACTCATCGCAGCCCCATATAAGTTATTTACATCATGATACATCAAGTATGATTCTTTCTCTTGTGAGTTAAAATCAACTCCCATGTATCGATTATTCGCCTTCCCATATCTGTTTGAGCATTGAGATAGTCCTCCCCTGATACCCTTTTCAATGAAAAGGAGCATTTCAGGATCGCGGAATAATTCCAGTTGTACTTTCGTCATTTTCAACATTGCATCAAAAGCCAGACCTGGTACTGTATAATAATGAAGGGGATCTAAGTTATATGAAGCGAAACAACTCTCCCGGAAATTTTCAAAAACATCCGCCAACAACAATACATCGGTTTTCAGATATAAATCTGAATATTCACCGAGCGTGTCGATCCCGAAATTTCTCCAAACATCACAAGCATGGTTGTAATCTTTATCTGATACTGACTCATCATTGAGATGAGAGTAGAAATTTTCCTTCGATGGCAATTTTCGCTCATTCAGTTTTTCCCATTTATCCATGTATTCATATGGAAAAACACCTTTGCGTATGACAAGGTTAAATTGTCGTTAATTTGGGTAGTAGCTGGCTGTGATTCTTTTCTTCTCATTATCAAGGTATGATGACAATTTATCGATGCTACTAGCCATAAATCGGAATGAATCGATGAATCTCAAGTGCACTTTCGTTGATTCGACTGTTTTTGTAAAAGAACTGTATTTTTCTTTATTGATGGGGAGTAATTTCACGGCTCCATCAAACTGTTTTGCCAGAGCTTTGATGAAAAAGTGTGAATCATAACCTGATAAATTGTGAAATGCCACTGGGATTAATAACTGAGGTTATATCCAGGATGGGCAGCACCACGATATTGTCCTGTAAAATGACAATGATCACGATGTTTCACAGCTTTTTCGGTGAATATTCCGCCACAGATATGACAATTTACAGCTGCGTTATAGGCTCTTTCCATCGCGACAGTTAATTTCATAGGTTCATTCCGCTTCAATTCAGCATCAACATTGACAGCCAAGATGCGTAACTGTTCAACAAACCATTGAATGCAATCTTTTCCACGATAAACATTGAGTTGAGATTTCGAATCATCGTAACTACATTTGACATAAAATGCTATACTGTAGGGTATGTGATTTTGATATATTCTGGTTTTTTTCCTCTCTACGTGATCATTATTATCAATTCTCTCATCCTCTAGTACTTTCTCTAATAAACACTCCGTGTCAGCATAAACAACATATGGGACTGTTAGTTGATGCTTGAAATTTTGGAACTTGAGATTTTTCTCATTATCAGATGGGAAAATCATCCGAGTCTTATTAATCCTGAGACAATCCATTCTATAATTGGTGTACGCCTCTCGCTTGAAGAAGTGGCACAGATACCTGTCGCATAATAGTGTTTGACGGTTGAATTTTGATATCTGTTTTCTGACTAGACGAGATAAATTCGAGATCCATGTATAGTGATAAGGTTTTTCATCACCATTATCAAAGTTATCCTCACCCTCAATCATAAGGATGTGGATCGTCCTATCTTGATCATCCAATGTTGAGGGTGGATTTTTACTTAAATATAGTGGCACAATCCAATTCTTCTTTGATTTCTCATCATTATCAACTCCATATACATTGATTGATAAATCATTCATCTTCTCAAACTTTGGAACATTTTTCAATGCTATTGGGTAGGTAAACATTCCAAAATGTTTTATGACGGTGCTGAAAGGTGGGTAAGAGCTCGTGCGTCCAGGATGTCCAACCTTGCACCTGGCAGCCATAATAGACCATAAGAAGCAGTATGAATCATTAGTATTCTGAACATTTACTACTGCTTTTTTTCTTTTGATCCATTCAGGTACTTCAACGAAGCTCGATCCACCTCGCAATGGATTATATTTATTGAAATTTACTTCTAAATTGATTATTTCAACCAATTTCCATCCAGAGTCTCTTTCTTGAAACTCCTCTGCTTTTGTTAAGAGTTTCTCTTTGATGTGTTCTTTAAACCATTCATTCTTGTCTGTTGAGGTGAGAATCATCTCATTCTTTGTATTAAAAAATTTATCTTCTTCAATGAGGTTTTCATCTCGTCTGATTTCATATTTACAAGTTAGCACAACGTTTACTTTTAAACTTCCTTCATTTTTCAAGACATTTTTTAAACGCGTGCAAACCATTTTTTTAGCATCATCCAAAAATTTTGCAAGATCCACATGTCTCAAGTTGATTATCACTCCAGTTCTCATGCGACCCTCAAAAACACTTTGTAAATCTTCCCATCTGACTCTGTCAGTTAAATTTCCATGCGAACCTCCCCCGATGACTTCCAAGGCTTTAAATTGTGCTTGAAAAGTTCTCAATCGTCCTAACATATGAATTAATCGTCTTTTCTCGCTGTGATTGACACTTACTCTCAAAAATTGATTTACGCAAAGACCTCAAAAGTCTTACACATGAATTAGCATCCATATTGCTTTGCATAGATAGTCAGTGAAGAACTGATGTGAAAAAACAATTAGGGCCCTTTTATATTGTCGCACTCAAGGATGTGTCTGTGATGGAAAACCTTTGGGGAAGATCATCTGATTGGTTGAAAGAAGATCACGTGATCTATGGAAAAAAATGACTCATACCCTAAGAATTATTAACATTCCATTCTCAGAAAAAGAAGGTGTCTGAGTGGAACTTTCTAATACCTGAGGAATTCAAGGGAAATCTCATCCACTTTATGGGTGCAAAAAATATCTCAACTTTTCCAACCCTATGTGTAATAGACAAGAATGGCCCTGCACGGTTTTCTGTTATCTTGATTTTGAAAAATGTCAATACACTCTACCACCTATGAGTTAAAAGAACTTTTATGACCTCACGTGTAATGGTAAAATGAAAGGGATACGGTCCAAGGTATGACTAATCAACTTTTTCGGGGTTCCAATGTTCTCTTCACCTGAGCAATTTGCGAGAAATCTCAACTGCTATACAAACTACGGGTGAAAAAAGCTCTCAACTTTTATAACCCTACGGGTCATAGTGAAATGGAAGTGTGAAGACTTGTACAAAGTACTTTGAGTTTCTTCAATTCTCGTTGTTTCAGACTGTTCTTCATGAACAATTTCAAGAGACGCTGATGTTCACGCACTAATTTTCACGCGTTATATGCGAGCTTCTCCCACCTCTACTCTATGCTGATCGATTGTTTATCTACAAAAATCTTATTGACAACAATGTGAAATTATGAAAGCGGTCAAATTCTCGACCTCCCCCTGTGATACATCTCAAGTGGTGTCACGAAGGGTGGATGACTAATATCAAAAGAATGTGGTCAAGGACAATCCCTTTTCATCAGTAAAATATTGAACATTTTTTTTGAATGACTCATTCATTTGTAACGAACATGTGGGGATGTTCGTTGGAACACCCAAAACAACCAGCAAACCAACCACCTCTTTGCCCGAACATCCGCCGTCCATGGGTTTAGAGTACGAGAGAGAGAGAGAGAGTTAGTTTAGGTTATTCTCCCACTTCGGTGCGGTTATTTTTCCCCGAAATGGTGGTTTTAGAGATTACCCTTTTGGAGTTCTTTCCCGAGGACAGGAAACCCTGTCAGGGCTAATTATTTGTGAGGACCCATAGAATTATCGCGAAGAAGGGCCGACATTGAGAGTCATCCGGTTTTTCTATGGGGATCATCCTTTTGCTAATCCCACGGGGAATCGATTAGGGCTGATTGAAATATTAGCGCTCCACAATTTTAGTGGATCTAATGGAACTAGTTGGGTATGTTTTCGGTACGGTGGAAGGTCGTAAGAGACAAGCGCAACCCTTGTTCTCTGCGAATTGCCAGGTTGTATTTGGGTTGAGTTAATTATTTTTATTATTCAATTTTATTTTAACAATTACGTTCCATTGATCCCGGAGAACCGATCCGTCGGAGGTGCTACAAATAATATTGGGCCTCTGGGGACTTACATCCGTCCCTATAACTCGGGGTAGTAACCCCGAAGCATTAAGTTAAAAATGATTAGAGTTAGAGTTTCCCCCAATTCAAATTTGAATTGAATTGGGCGGTTCAAGGGGTCACGGCGACAAAAATTCGCCGGTTATCCACATGTCGCGCTGCGGTAGATCAGGATGATCCTGATTCTCCCCTCTACTTTTCCACCGAGTCAGTGTCACGACACTGACCCAGTGAGCAGTCTTCGTCTTGACCTCGGTCAAGACAGGTCAACTTTTAAGTGCTCCCACCCCATGTGAGGATTAAGTTTAGTGTGATCAGAGGAGGCCACCAGCTATAGAATGGTGAAGAAGGTGCCCAAGAAGGCGAAAAGGGTGAGTTTTTGGGTTATTTTCTGAGTGTTATCCGCGCCATTAATATAATGGCGCCGGTTTTTCCGTCTCACGACGGGTCGACCACCTTGGCCTTCAGCCACGTGCGTCGCAATTTTTCCCCGATATATCGGGAGATAAATAAGTATTTGTGTGGGTTGAGGTGTTGATTCTTCACGAGTATCTTTCTCGTGGTTTTCCCTATCATAGGGTTCCCCTGAGGATTTTATTTTTATAAAAATCCCGAGGTAAAAGGGAAATACCTCGCGGCGTCTCTTTCCGACGCGCAGTCGGCCATTTTCCCTCTCTGTCGGTATTCACCGTGCAGCGTGGGCTCGAGTACGGTGAGTTGCCTCACCCCCTCTCGTTCCCCGCACCTACGAGCGTCGGCGGTAAGTGTTGCGCGCTGGGCGGCACAGTTAGCCGTTTAAAATTACGCGTGTTTTATGTCCTCGTTTAGAGGGGTAAATTTTAATCTTTATGCCTGAAAATGCATAGGTGGTATCCGTGGATCCTAAGGATCACGGCAATATCCAAGTGGACACGATCGGCCTAGTGGTTTGCGAGTTTTCGCGATTTTAGTGCAATTGAATTAATTTCTCTGATTTATTTTTCTCCACTATCACTGCGTATGACGAGTGGCATATTTTTCTTCTCTTCTCTCTCTCTCGTTCTCCCGTTCCCTTATTGGGATTCCGTCTCCGTTGATTCTCAGAATCTCGGATTTATTTTATTTTAATTCGGAATTCCGATCTCTCCGGGAATTAAAATTTTTGGGGTAAATTATTTAGCGGTGTTTCAGCTCCGTTGAATACAACGGCCTTGCGGGTTTACGAATCCGATTAAATAATTATTATTATCATTTTCTTTAGCCTCTCTGAGGGATTATTATTATTTTCATTATTCTTATTATTTTTGAAATTTCCGGATTTGGTACCGGTTGATTCCCGTTATGGGTTACAAATGTGAGAAATAATTTCGAAGTGTATTGTCTTAAGTTTTCAATAGTGGAACATGTAAACCTTATTTTGGATAGTTTTATTTTCTTTCGTTTCAAGCCCGACACCTCGTTTCCACTTGAAATCCACCCCTCTCTCCATAACCCAGCCTCCTGAGCGACACCGGCAACCGTGACCTTTCCTTTCCAATCGAGTGACCTTTTTTTTTTGGATTTTCACATTAGTTTGAGTCTAGCGATTTAGTGAATTTGCAAATTTTATTCGGTTTGATCGTTCCGGTGAAAAATGATCTGGCGCCCAATACTTAAATTTTAGGGTAAAACTCGATTGGGAGGAAGAGGGCGAAAGTAACTCTCATTTTCCAACCCCCATCCGAAAATGTCACGTTACACATTGTTATAAACAATATCCTGTATGAATGTGTAGAGTATATGCAAGTTATACAACAGGGTGGGTGACTAATATTAGAAGAATGTGGTCAAGGACAATCCCTTCCCCTCCCAGGTATATTGAACATTTTTATTGAGCCTCATAAATCATGGAGTTACCAATTCCTCAAAAAGGGAAAAAGAATCGGATTGTTTGGGGGTGAGTCACCCACAAACACTTTCCCTCAGATAGGTTCAAATAGGTTCGGAAAAGAGGTGTGGCTAATTGCATTATGAAACCGCGAATTAAAACCATGGAGCGGATCCGTGAATTGAAACTCGATAATCAAACCTCGAATCAAATCGTGAATCAAACTCGCGAATCAAGCCCCTGAATCGAACCCGCAAATCAAGCTCGTGAGTTGAACTAACAAATGAAAAAAATCATCATTCGAATCCGTGAATCGAACTCGCGAATCAGAACCGCGAATAAAAATCGCAAATTAAATCCGCGACTTAAAACCGCGAATTAAACCTAACTAATTACATTGAACTCGCGAATCAAACCCGCAAATGAAAACCGTTAACTCGTGAAGCAAACCGTGGAGCCTCACAAAAGCCTGTGAAACAGTTAATCACAATCATGGATCCGCGAAACAATCATGGATCTGTTAATCGATTGTATGAAACGAAAACATGAATCCACGAATCAAGTCCGTGAGTCAAATCCACGAATTAAAATCGCGAATTAATCCGTGAATCAAACAGCGAATTAAATCGCGAATCAAATCCGCGGATCAAACCGCGAACCTGCGACTCGATGCATCCTCACGAGGGGCCATTCACCACTTCTTCAACGGTCAAATCCACGAATCAAATCAGTGAATCAAACAGCGAATCAAATCGTGAATCAAATCCGCGGATCAAAGCGCAACCCGCAACTCGATCCATCCTCACGAGGGACCATTCACAATTCCTTCAATTAACCGTTGAGCAAGAACCCAACGGTCAAATCCGCGAATAAAACCGCGAATGAAATCCGTGAATCAAATCGCGAACCAAATCCGCGGATCAAAGCGCAACCCGCAACTCGATCCATCCTCACGAGGGACCATTCACTATTTCTTCAACTAACCGTTGAGCAAGAACCCAACGGTCAAATCTGCGAATTAAATCGCGAATCAAATCCGCGGATCAAACCGCGACCTTGCGACTCGATGCATCCTCACGAAGGGCTATTCTCCACTTCTTCAACTGAACGTTGGTCCAGAACCCGCATTACTTATCTACTGCTGGCGCCCAAATCGTAGCGATATGAGGAATGGGTAAAGAGTAGTTTGGGATTATTTCCCCGGTGAAAAACTGGAGAAAAATCCCTTACAAACCAATAAAGAACTATGAACTAGAATTATCAATTCAATATTTGGATCATTAAATAAATATGCATTATATTGCACATGTTATCAAATTAATTAAAAATATTTTTTTTTTAATTCAAAAAATTGATGAAAATTTCAAAAAAGTAAAAAAAAAAAATTACGTCCATAAAGTCAGTCAGTACATAAATATTAACCATGTATAGAAATTACTGTATCGTTAATTTCTTTTGCATCCTAATTACTCCATCATAAGAGTTGCCAAAATTTTTACAGGCATTAACAAAATTAACTGTTCTACCCTGATGTTTTTTTATATTCAACATTTCCATAATATTTAACGCAACCCCAGGATTAGCTGAACCTAATATGGTTGAATGATCGACGCTAGGACATTTTGTCAACCGGACAAAATGTCAAATGAGAATGCGATAGTGGCGCCATCTAGCGGTGGCGGAAGGAAATAATATTGAATAGGGTAAAGAAGAGCTTTTGAGTGTTTTTTTTTATTTTATTTTTATTTTTAAGTGTTATTTAAGGAGATAAATATGAAAAGGGCATTTATGGGGGTAAGTAATGTTTAAATAAATAATTTATTAATTACCATTATTATTAATTAATTATTAATTGATTATTATTGATCATGTGGTTTATTATTGCTCATCTTTATTGCTTGCTTATTATTAGGTCTCCTCGTTTCGGGAGCTTGTGGTGGTGTGTGTCTGATGACTCGAGTTGAACGGAGCCCAGTATGCTTCTCGTGATTCATGAGAATCTCTCCTCCTGGGGGAACGATGTCCTGTTGTTGGCCTCTCTGTTGGGGCAGCACCGTATCGTCTCTCTGACCCACGGGATGTAGACCTCGCTCGGGAGGATTCCTCGCCTCTGCGACGGAAGCTGGAGTCCCTACTTCTAGGTTCCTCACGCCTAGTTCTCCTGTCTGGGGCCCTTTGGTGGGAAGAGCCTCCGATTCTCTGTGGATCATCGGGGATTTTGAATGTCCCGGAGCTCGGTACGGCAGGTGTTGCTGGAGAGCGTCGGGCCAGTATCATGTCGATGGTGGTGCCGTGAGTCGGACAGGGTCTGTCCCTGAAAACTCGATGAGTACACTGCCCACAGAAGGGTTCTCCCGTAGGAGTTGGGCAGGAGGTGTGGGTGTGGCCGTGCTTGCGGCAATCATAACACCAGGGTCTTCGCCCGGGACCACGTGACTTCCTCTCGGGACCGCCAGCGGATGACTTCTTCTGCCTCTTAGAATCTGGTTGCTCCGTGGAGTCCAAGGACCTCTGACCACTAGTGGACGGGACTGTCAGTTCAGCAGTTGAGGGTGTTGGAGTTGTGGAAGCAACTTTGACTTCGACCGTTGTAGTACTGGAAGTCCCAGAATCCCTTGGGGAAACTGTAGCGGTGCCCGCTTGATAGATATCTGCCTGAGTGGTCCCGCAGGAAGCTTCCTGGGACATGCTCGTAGAGGCAGTGGGTGTTGGGCCGACTTGAGTCGTATTTGTAGTGACCACCGTAGAGACAGGTACTGTAACTTTCGGGGAGTGGACTGCCATGGTGGTTAGCAGAGTAGCCACCGGGGACTCAGCCGCCGGGGAGATTGACACAGCATGTATCTGGGACAGGTCGTCCGGAGATGTGATGAGTTCCACGTGTGAGGATTCTCGCCTCGGGCGTACTGGGGGTGTCCTTTCACCTGCGTCGGGATTTGTCCGCGGTGTGCTAGGTGAGCTTCCAGCGATCTGGGTGCTGGAACCAGCTAATGATACTTTATCATGGTCTTGGACATCTAGCTGGATGTAGTCACCACCTACACTCTGGGCTTCAGTAGTAGGGGGAGAAGTCTGCTCCCTTCTGGGGAACACCACGTTACCCTCGACTGGGAAGCCAGGTAACAATTCTGGATCATCAGCCGAACGTTCATGTGGGCTGGGAGCATCTGAATCTCTGGATGAGTGGTAGCTCCGAGCCGGAGAGCTAGATGATGAGCTGGAAGAGCTCGAGCTAGACGAGCTGGACGAGCTGGAGCTAGAGGTGGTAGCTGCCGTTTCTGGGGCCGCTGGTAGCGAGGGTATCACATACCTGATATTGGATAGGTACTGCAGAGGCTGAAGACTGCTGTCGTACAGAGCGCGTACAAACCCAGGTTTGCGGCGATCGATTCTCCAAATCTCGGCCAGATAAGGCTGAAGGGGCTCCCAATAGGTGGAGATCTGATGTGGCTCCATGGACACTGGTGAAGTTGGTCTCTGCTCAGGTTCTCGTTGGGGTGGTGTAGATCTTATCTCTACATGTTCAGGGGAGATTCCTGGTGATATGTATTCCGTTTGTGGAACATACGGGTCTCTGGGAGGTGAGATGTCCAGAGGGTCTGAACCTTGGGGTGGACTTTGGAAGTCAGCCAGTTCAGCGGGTACAGTAGCACAATCCCAGAGAACGTCGATGAGATCTCGAGCGGCGGGGGTTACTCCACCTGATTCTCTCTGCTTGCCTTGGTAGCGTGAGCCGTGTGCCTGCTGGATAGCCTGCTCTACTGGTGGTGTTGCCTGAGGAGGAGTGGCGGCTGCCCCTTGTTGCTCCTGGCTAGTGGAGGGCTGTGACGTTGGTGGTGTCGAGGCGGTCTCCAGAAGTTGGGCTGGTGACTGTTGTGGACTGTCTGTCAAGTCCACCATGAAGAATTCGACTGTGGTTGACGATGCTTCTTCTGCAGGGCTCTGTAAAGAAGACCAGATACGGAGAGATTGTCCAAAAGTTAGCGGTTATTGGGGTGAAGCTGGTACAGAAAAAGGAGGTGTGTTGAGGTGTCGATCAAACATGTCATGTGAAGCTTCAGAACTACCCTCCTTAATTGTCTGCTAATGGGGGTCGATAGGGCTTTAAGTCCTGTATGGAATATTCGCCCTGGTTTCTCCCCGTGAAATCCACGAGTTCATAACGCACTCGGGAAAGCTTCCTCTGAATCACGTAAGGACCCTCGAAGGGAGGTACTAGCGCAGCGGAGAAACGCTTAGCCGCATTGGACAGAGGATGGGAGCGTCTCATGACTAGATCTCCTTCTTGGAACTCGACGTCTCGTCGACGGAGATTGTAGTGGTAGGCCTGCTTATTGGAGGCTTCTCGCATCGCATGGATCAAAGCTTTTCGGAGAGTTTCCAGCCTGGACATCCTGTCGAGCCACTCCTGGGGTTCCCCAGAGAGGATTTCCACTTCGCCCTCAAGCTGACGGCGAAGAGATGCCGCTGCCAGCGGATGCCGCCCAAAGTTCATGAAGGCTGGAGTTGCTTGAAGCGAACTGTATTCGGCCGTGTTGAATGCGAAGCGGAATTCATGGAGATGGGTGTCCCAGGTTCGGTGGTCTGGTCTTGGTATACAAGATGGACCCCAAATCGTAGATTAACTTTATTACCCAAAAAAGTGAATTTGACCAAACTTTTTAATTAAATATCATCAAAGATTTACTTATTAACATAGTTTAAGGAAAAATCAAGGTCGTTATGTGGTAATTTAAACCTTTTGAGTGTATGAGTGAAGGTAGCAAGAGGAATGTGCTGCGCGCGCAACATCGTTGTTGTATGGACTGGACAGGCATTAGTGGTGAAAAATTGAGAATATTGTGGCCACGTGCTCTTAATAGAAACAGGAAAAAGCCAAAAAATCAGGTATTGATTCAGTGTGTCTCAGGTCTCACATAGTGCAACAGCTTTGACTACACCAAATTTCATGATTTATTTCAATTTTAAAATTTGCCCAATGAAGGTGGGAGGAGGAAAGTATATTTTGAGTTGGTGTAAGTTGTAATTCTTAGAAAAACTACCAGGAATATTAAAAAATCGACTTTTGAGGTATAGTTCGTCTTTGTGGGCCATTGGCACTAACCATGCACTGGCCCACAAACATTTTTGGGACCTCAACTCCACCACGTCCACGTCGTGGTCCTGGAAGTATGACTGAGAGTGGAGATACGCGGTAGAATCAAAAATAACACCAAAAAAGTCGATTTGGAGTCATGGGTCCAACATGTATACTAAGACCACTCCACCATTTAATCAAATGAGGGGGAGGGGGTGGGCATTAATAATCCGGGGGTGAGAATGCGTCGGGAGACTTTGTGTAATGGACCCGAGCGGAGTGGATTCTGAGATGGGTAGTCACACAGTAGAATTACGAGAATAAATTTTCTTTATTCGAAGATTGATTTTCAATAACTAATTGACAGTTAAAAGTTCGGTCTATTACGAATGGTAAGAGGCGAACATAAGTTACAAAGAGTTACTTAATTACTGCCCCCGAGACACCGAGGTCGTGAGTATTTATTCACTCGCGGTTTCGTATGTCCAGTGGTCGCGTGCCTCACACCTGCATGGTGTACGGTGACACCGATCGGGTGAGCAACCAAGGCCAGTCATGAGGAATCTGCTGATGCAGTGTCCTACTGACTGATTGCGAATATACGTGATACTTTTATTCACATATATTCCCCTAAGATAAAGAATGAGTTTATTTACATTTCATAACTCTTGCATTCTGGATTATGTGCCACTTTCGTGTCATCATAATACCCGAATGTATTGAGACATTATGCTCTACTTTTGAGGGGCATAACATTTGTTTATTTACAAAAAAATTATAAATGGCTGATTTGGATAGAACTTAAGAAAATTTGACCTTCGGAAGGAGATTGAGGGGGGGGGTATGTATTCTGAAAGTCCACCATTATATTAAATGAGGGGAAGGGGGTGGGGATTAATAATCCGGGGGGGAGAACGCAATTTTTTTATAAATAAACAAGGTCTCCCGACGCGTTCTCCCCCCCGGATTATTAATCCCCACCCCCCTCCTCCTCATTTGATAAAATGGTGGGCTTCCGGAAGACATACCCCTCCCCTCACCCTCCTTCCGAAAGTTAAATTACATAAATTCGCGATTTTACATTTTTTTTTATAAATAAATAAAGTCTCTCGACGCGTTCTCCCTCCCCGGATTATTAATCCCCACCTCCTCCCCGTCATTTAATAAAATGGTGGACTTCCGGAATACATACCCCCCCCCCTCTCAATCTCCTTCCGAAGGTCAAATTTCCTTAAATTCTATCCAAATCGGCCATTTATAATTTTTTTGCAAATAAACAAAGTCTCCTGACACGTTCTCCCCCTCCGGATTATTAATCCCCACCGCCTCCCCCTCATTTAATAAAATGGTGGTCTTCCGGAATACATATCCCCCCCTCAATTTCCTTCCGAAGGTCAAATTTCCTTAAATTCTATCCAAATCGGCCATTTATAATTTTTTTGTAAATAAACAAAGTTTCCCGACGCGTTCTCCCCCCCGAATTATTAATCCTCACCCCCTCCCCCTCATTTGATAAAATGGTGGACTTCCGGAATACATACTTCCCCCCTCACCCTCCTTCCGCAGGTTAAATTACATAAATTCGCGATTTTACATTTTTTTTATACATAAATAAAGTCTCCCGACGCGTTCTCCCCCCCCCCCCGGATTATTTATCCCCACCCCCTTCCCCTCATTTAATAAAATGGTGGACTTCCGGAATACATACCCCCCCCTCTCAATCTCCTTCCGAAGGTCAAATTTCCTTAAATTCTGTCCAAATCGGCCATTTATAATTTTTTTGTAAATAAACAAAGTCTCCCGACGCGTTCTCCCCCCCCCCCCCCACGGATTATTGATCCCCACCCCCTCCCCCTCATTTGATGAAATGGTGGAATTCCGAAATACATACCCACCCCCTCAACCACCTTCCGAAGGTTAAATGACATAAATTCGCGATTTCCCATTTTTTAATAAATAAACAAAGTTTCCTGATGCATTCACCCCGCCCCCCCCCCAATTTATTAATTCTCACCCCTATTCCCTCCTATTAAAAAAATTAAAACCCCCCCGTCGCATGTGTCTACAATATATACAACGGGAAACATTTACATTCGCCCGGTACAGTCCCTACCAAAAGTTGTGCGCCTCCGTCTGCCAGCATCGTGTGCTAGCTTCAGCGTCATCCATATTAGAAGATATTATTTTGAAGAGAGATGAGGTTGCTAACTCCACGTACATATTGCCATTCGGGAGATCGTTACTCCAGTTATATGTATGACCTCCTGATATAATAGACTCGTGAGTTTTATTTTTTTCCTTTTTTTTTGAGGGAGGAGATATGGGTGTTGAAGAGGATGTTGATGGGATCGGGACGTCATGAAGAGTGCATTGATTTGGAATGTCGTCGATGAATATATCAGGAGGACTGTGAAATGATTAACAATGAAAATATAAATAGAATCGTAATGACAAGCTCACAAGAAATAGGTGTATTATTAGACGAGGCATATCCTATTCTAAACGCGACAGCACGTCATGAAGTTGTCTCATATCGAAACATCTCGAAAGTTGTCACACTCATTCCTCATCGTCAAAAAAAATTGCGTCAGATTCAAAATCGTCAAGGCGCGCTAAAGTGCGCCCTCAATCGGCTTGTTGAAAAAAAGTAGAGGCCCTCACTATTGTGTCCCACTGAAATACTATTGGGAAATTCTTCTCTTAGATTTCCAGTGAAAATTTTGTATGTGTATAACTAGGGATCTAAGTAGATATGATGTTTGATCAACAATTGCTTGGGGACAAAATATTATCGGATGATGAATAATTTTTTAATCAAGTTTTGTAAATCACGAAGCACCTTCAATTTTTTTGAATGACTTCAAATGAATTCTCGGAAATTTGGAGTACTCACCGTTCGTTTTGAATACCAAAATACTTGGAACTTAAAGTCGAAACATCGGGAGAAGGGCCAGACATGGAAAAGAGTGAGAATGAAGATTTCTGGGACAGAGATGCTGCCATAAAGGACGTAGATGGGATTGGAGATGGTAGAATTGGTGACGGTAGAGTTGGAGTCGGTGGAGTTGGCTGTGAAGGGTCCCTTAACTCGTAATCATGTTCCAAATCAACATGATTGCTGAAAAAGCATCCGAAAAAATGGGTCATTACGATATTTAACTGTATATGATTGAATGCAAAATCCAAATACAGTTAAGTTGTTTCAGGCCTAGTGGCGAACAATATTTCTTTGTTATTCCGTTCATGTTCAGGGGTTGACGGACGCGTGAAACGTTGCTTTAAAGACGGAGTGTGTATATTTTGGTGTATATATTTTGTAACGAACATGTGGGGGTGTTCGTTGGAATCCAACAGTGACCGGCGAAGAACAACCCTCCATGCCAAATTATTTTACGAGGGTGAGAGAGAGAAATAGAATTTAAGTTTATTTTTCCACGTGAGTGCGGTTATTTTTTCCCCGATTGGTGGTATCGAGGTTACTTTTGGGGGTTATCTTCCCGAGGACAGGAATATCCTGTCAGGGCTATCTTTTTTTTGAGGACCCATAGATTGACCGAGAAGAAGGGCCAACTATTAGAGTCATCCGGTCTTTCTATGGGACATATCCTTTTGTTAATCGCACGGGAAATCGATTAGGTCTGATTGAGATATCAGCGCTCCAGTTGCAGTTGGATTACATGGAACTGGTTGGATATGTTTCTGGTTCGGTGGAAGGTCGTGAGAGACAAGTGCAACCCTTCTTCTCTGCGAATTGCCAGGTTGTATTCGGTTCAAGTCATTATTTTTAGTATTCGATTTTTTTTTGTGTCAGCTACATTCCATTGATCCCGGAGAACCGATCCGTGGGAGGCGCCAAAAATATTATTGAGCTTCTGGGACTCTCATCCGTCCCGATAACTCGGGGTGGTAACCCTGAATCCGTTAGAGGAAATTACGTAGGGTTAGAGTTTTCCCCCAATTCAAAATAAGTAGAATTGGGCGGGTTAGTTATCCGAGTGTCACGCTCGCGCCGATCAGGATGATCCTGATCCTCCCCTCTACTTTTCCAACTGGTCAGTGTCACGACACTGACCCAGTTCGGGAGTCTTAAACTTGACACCGGTCAAGACAGATTAGAAAATTTCACGTGCTCCCACTCCGGTGAGGACAAAAAGATTAGTGTTTTTTTTTTTATTATTGTGAGTTTTTGTGAATATTGGAGTTCTCACCCCCCACACCAAGATGGTGAGAAAGGTCAGGAAATCCCTGAAGAAGCGGCCGAAGGTGAGTTTTAAGTTTTTTCCTCCCTGTTGATACGCGCCATTGATTTACTGGCGCCGGCTTTCACGTGCGTCGCAAGGTTGCCCCGAGATATCGGGAGATAAAGGTATATTTCTTGATTGATTGAGGTGTCGATCTGATCCGAGTATATGACTCGTGTTTTTCCCTCATTTGGGGTTCCCCTGAGGGATGTATTTTTAGAGAAATCCCGAGGTAAAAGGGAAAAACCTCGCGGCATCTCTCTCCGACGCACAGTCGGCCATTTTCTTTCTCTGTTGGCTTCCACCGTGCAGCGTGTGGTCGAGTACGGTGAGTTGCCTCACCCCTCTCGCTCCCCACGCCTACAAGCGTCGGCGGTAAGTGCTACGCGCTGAGCGGCACAGTTTACCGTTTAAAATCACGCGTATCTTTATTGTTAATTTATGGCGGTAATTATTGATCCTTATGCATAAAAATGCATAGGGAGCATCCGTGGATCATCAGGATCACGGTGATATCCGAGTGGACCCGATCGGCCTTGTGGTTCGCGAGTTTTCGCGATTTTAGGAAAATTGAATTTATTTCTCTGATTTATTCTACACTCTCATTGCGTATGACGAGTGGCATTTTTCTTAGTTTTCTCTTTCTCTCACTCTTACGCTCCCTCGCTGGGTTACCCGCTCCGTTGATTCTGAGAATCTCGGGAATATTTTCAATTTAATTCCGAATTCCGATGTCTTCGGTAATTAATATTTTTGGGCCTTGAGAATTCGAGGATTAAAATAATTAGAGTGTAATTGTTTCTTTTGAGTCTCTCTAAGACAATATTATTATGATTATCGTTATTTTTCTTTCTTTTCCTGTTTCCCTTGGGAATTTTCCGGATTTTTGTACCGGTCAATTGGATGTTAAAAGTAAGAGATGAATTCGAATGTATTGAGTTTATTTCAATAGTGAAACAAGTAAGGAGAATTTAATTGTTTTATTTTCTGATTTTCTTTCCGTCTCAAGCCCAACACCTTGTGTCCACCTGAAATTCACCCCTCTCTCCATTACCCAGCCTCCTGAGCGACCCCGGCAACCGTGACCTTCCCTCTCTGATCGGGTGAACTAATTGTTTTTGCATTTTTACGTTTCTTTTGATAAGGTAATTTTTCGAATTTTGTCGGTTTGATCATTCCGATTAAAAATGATCTGGCGCCCAATAGTTGAATTTTAAGGTAAAACTCGATTGGAAGGGGAAAGGGCGAAGGTAGCGTACATTTTCCAACCCCATACGAAAATGCCGCGTTACAAATGGCGCCCAACGTGGGGCCCGAGGTTGTTGGGCTTCAACGGTAAAATTTCTGTATTTCTTCCTTGGGTTAAGGCCTTTTTCGTAATTTTGGATTTCTGTTGACCCCACTCAATTGGAAATTCCAGACTTTACGGTTTCTAAACATAATTATTTTTCTCGATTGTACAGTCCGAGCTGATGATGACATCATCGCTCTGGAATTTTGTTTGTTCGTTTTCTGGTGATTGAAAAGGCGAAATATTCGCCGGGAGTAAAATCACTTTTATTTTTATATTAGGGAGAATTAAGTCTATGAGAGCGAGAGAGAAATCTGACTGAATTTAATCCGTGATGATGTCATCCGGCTGGAAGTAAAATCCGGAGGAATTCTTTTGGAATCGGCTCCCATGGCAACAACCAAGCGGTCGAATCTTGAACTTCTCGAGTGATAACGAGGAGGGACACGTAGCGGATCACGTGATCCCCTCCAGGATACACCCTTACGCCACTCTCTAGTGGCTGATCGAGGTTTTTCCCGTTTTGGGAGGTAGTTCCAGGGTAGGGGGGGGGGGGGAAAAACCCCCACTCCTCTGTCAGGGATATATAAGGAGGTTACAAACTCCGATTCGGACACTCAGTCTTCAGCTCCGACTGCCTACACACCTACCCAGGATTAGGGTGCTGCTAGGCTCTCAGGCTTTAGGGACTTAAAAAAAAAAAAAAAAAAAAAAATCAGAAGTCTATAGGACTTAGAAAAAAAAGGTACATATAGCGAACTCTAGATTCCACCTTCGAGAGGGTGGGCGAATCCTTCCACCTTCCCTGAGGTGTTGGAGATAAACAAGTATCAGTGATTCCCTACCGAATGGGCTAAAATTCAAGACTTGCTCTTGCTCAGCGAAACCCCAGTAAATTTCGTTGCTTTTCCACGAGTCCGCTCGTGGTGTGATCAGTCGGAGTAGTCCTCCTTTCGTGTAAGTGAGGTGACAGGTCCCTACTGGGGTTACTCTGATCCAGCTCGGGATGAGCGATCAGGAGGATAAGGTGCCCCGGCAACAGTGCCCGGTGAGGGTCAGCCTTCAGATCCGGGTACCCTCGATACTCAGGCGATTCCACCAAGGGTGGAAGACGTCCAGCCGGGTGGATCTGGGGTTAATATCCCAGCTCCGACTACGAAGACGACGGATCGGATTGTGCAAGCAGAGAATATGGACCCTGAGCACCTCGAGGTTCCGAAGCGCAGAACACGCAAAGCGGCCACTACCACTGCAAAACCGAAAGTCAAGGTTACAGCATGTGGGTCGAGCAAGAGTCGGATTTTGACCGACCCGGACGTGTCCGATCACAATTCCGTCTCGTCGGTCTCCAGCGAAGGCTCGGGTATTCGCGTCACGGGCGAGAACACGTTCCCCCTGAACAACCAAGGTGGCTTCCCAGCCGATGAGATGGCGGGCCAAGGTCTTCACCCTGCTTTTCCGCAGAGACATCCAGGGGCGGACCCTAGGTACCCATTCCATGCGCCACTCGTGCCTGGCCTCTATCCCGGGACCTATCCGATTGGCGCTGACCAACGTGATTTTCCATACCTGGGCACCCAGAATGGTATCCCCAGCAGGGCGGATCGTCCACAGCAAGGCTATGTTCCGTATGCTGATGGTCCGACACCACCGGGATACCTAGCCCAGGTTAGGGACTCAGTTCATCCTCGGCAGCAGGGAATCTTCCCACAGGCCGCCGGCCACTCGAACTCTCCACAGCAAGGAGCCTTCCAACAGGCTGCTGGACAATCCACCTTTCCACAGCCGGGAGCCTTCCCACACGCTGCTGGCCAAATGAATTTCCCACCACCGGGACAATTCCATCGGACTGATGGCCAATCCTTTCATCCCCGTCAGGGACCGAACTATCCTGGTCCGTTTCCTCACTCCAATGGAGAGCCAGGTCGCAACCCTCGGCGGGTGATTCCCGCTGACTCATTCCACTTCTCAGACGAAGATGGTCCCCCTTTGACTAGGGGAGATCGGCCGCTCAGTTCGGCGGCAATCTTGCATTCAATGCAGAAGTGGGACGCGAAATTTTCCGGCTACCCTCACGAGGACGTCGAGCTATTCATCTCCAGGATTGATGAAGGACGCAGTTTCATATCCATCACTGATGAACAGTTGATCGGTGGTATCCCCTTCCTTCTAGGTGGTCCAGCCCTGAACTGGTATCGGGGGCAGTCCCATGCCTTCCGGACGTGGGCACAGGTCCGGGAGTTGTTTCAATGCACGTTCACCGATCCTGATTATTAGACGGCCATTCGGGAAGAATTAGCCCTACGAAATCAGGACGATAACGAGTCAGTCAATAATTATTTTGCGTGCATACGTGGGTATTACGCTCGCATCTTCCCAACGATCAGCGAGGCGGATCAGGTGGTACAGACCCACCGCAAGATGATACCAACCCTGCAAGTTGGGATTACTTTACATAGTCGCATGACTATGGATGAATTGGAGAGGGCGGCTAAACGCCTCGAGAAAATCTACGCACGCGCCCCAGAGCGACGTCCGCCACCACGGCCGGAACATTCGATTTGCCCAAGTTTAGCTTATTGTCCTCCACGTGCTCCAGCACGACCCCTCATCCGGCGCCCTATGACGCCGGCCAAACCCACATCCGCTAGAGTCGTCTCCTTCGAAGATGAAGTAACGGACACGCAGGAAGAATGGACTGAGGAGGATTCTGGGGAAGACTCAGCTGGTCTAAGAGCCACCCGAACCTCTCCAAAGGGGGCAGTACCAACCTTGATACCTCGAGTGACTTCCCAAAATCCCGCCACACCTTTGGCATGGAAGGAGGCTCACCCATCTCGACCACGCTCTCGGGAGAGACGGGCTCAGAGTCCGGCACCTTCGCCGGCTGGACCTGCGAACGCAGCGTCTCCAGTTGCCCCTACTCCCCCAGCCAATCGTGCTGTGGCTGGTCCAGTAGCTCCACCACCCTCACCTCGTCCTAGCGGATCTCAGCTAGAGTGTTGGAACTGTAATCGTACTGGGCATCGCCACCGGGAATGTCCGGAACCACGCAGAGTTTTCTGTTACCGTTGCAGGTATTCCGGGGTCACAACCCTGACATGTCCTCACTGCAATCCAAGTAGTCAGGGAAACGAGCCCCGAGGCACGTAAGTCCGGCACCCGTTCCTCGGCAACACATACAACCCCAGCCGGTGCCGCACTGCGCGGCTTGTATCCTCGCTTCCCAAAGTGTCTTGAGCGAGGAAACGCCACCACCTCCCCGACCACAGTCGGTGGACCTCTCCAAAGTTGGGGACGATCCCCAGGCCTTGCTGAAACCAGAACCAATGCCTCCGAATGATGTGATCATAAAATCAGTTGGGGCTGACACGCCTCTAGCATTCCATGTTGACATCATCATCGGTGGCCTACGGGTACGAGCATTAGTAGATTCCGGAGCAACCCGGTCCTTTGCTGGCATGGCCGGTATCCGCCTATTTGAGCGAGCAGGAATTCCCTTGCAGGATGTCCCTGAGAAACGGGTTATCACTGCCAGTGGACAAGTCGAGGTGGTCCGACACGCCGCAGGCTGTAACGTGGAATTGGAAGGGCGTAAACCCCCTTGAATGCATATGTTATGCCCACATTGTCCGAGAACTTCATCATAGGGATGGACTTCCTCGTGTCCGCCCGGATTGTCATAGATTTCTTCGATCAGACTTGGCATTACCGGGACGAGCCGAATAATCGTTTCCAGTTCACACCTCTGGATCAAGTTCCACGACTCATCATGTGTTGTGGCCTCCGTACCATGGAGAAATTTCAGAGTGAAAAACTTCGTGAGTTTCTCAACCGGGTGCTCCCCAAGGAGGAAGGGAAGCTAGGAGTCACCAACCTTACTTCCCATTCCATTGATGTGAATGGGCACCCTCCTATCCGGCAACGGCCTTACCATACAACACCGGCGATTAGGGACATTATGTGGAAGGAAGTACAAGAAATACTGGAAAACGACATAATCGAACCTTCCCAAAGCGATTGGTGCAATCCGATTGTCATGGTCAAAAAGCCCAATGGCAAATATCGGTTTTGTATAGACTTCCGCAAGGTTAACGCGGTTACGAAGAAGGATGCCTATCCGATACCAAATATGACCGGTATCTTGGACGAATTGCACCAAGCGCATTACATCACTACCCTCGACCTTAGTCAGGCGTACTTCCAGATCCCCTTGGATCCTGGTTCCAGGAAAATTACAGCTTTTGTAGTCCCTGGCCGAGGCTCCTATCATTTCCTTCGCATGCCTTACGGCTTGACGAATGCGCCTGCCACCTTCCAACGGTTGCTGGACCGCCTGATTGGCCAAGATATGTATCCCAAGGTATTTGTGTACTTAGACGATATTATTATCGTATCCGAATCCTTTGAGGAACATTTAATTCTTCTCGAAAAAGTCCTTAGTCGCATTAATGGCGCAAGTCTCACGATCAATCGTGAGAAGAGTGAATTCTGCTGCCCCCAGGTGAAATACTTGGGTTTCATTGTTAATAGTTCCGGTCTCCAGGTAGACCCGGAGAAAATCGCCCCCTTGCTCGATTTTCCAAAGCCCCAAAACCTGAAGCAGCTACGGCGTTTCCTCGGTATGGCTTCATGGTACCGAAGGTTTATTCCCCAGTTCGCTACTATTGCGGAACCGCTGACACGGTTGACACGAAAGAATCAGGTCTGGGAATGGGCGGAAGCACAGGACTTCGCTTTCAGTACATTGAAAGTGCATCTAACGTCGTCCCCGACGTTGGCATGTCCCGATTTCACGCTGCCGTTCTCCCTCCAGACGGACGCTAGTACCGTGGGATTGGGGGCGGTTTTGACGCAAGTTATCGAGGGAGAAGCACGGGTCATTGCGTACGCAAGTAGGGCCCTCACTTCTGCCGAAAAGAAGTATACAGTGACCGAGCTGGAGTGCCTCGCAGTCATCTGGTCCATCGCAAAATTCCGATGTTACCTGGAAAGATACACATTCACAGTGATCACGGATCACAGTAGCTTGCGTTGGTTGCATAACCTTCGTAATCCTACTGGTAGACTTGCTCGATGGGCTCTCAGCCTACTCGAGTACGACTTTACCATTGTCCATCGTAAAGGGGCCTTACACCACGTTCCGGATGCGTTATCTCGTGCCCCAGATGGGGAAAGCGAGGATTGTGAGACCATTGAGGTCGCTCATGTATCCACCGACAGGTGGTATTCCCGTAAGTATCGCAATGTGCGACGGGCTCCGGATCTCTTCCCCGATCAAGATCAATCTTCCCCGATTGGAAGATTGTAGACGGGCGGCTATACACTCATCGACCCTCCGATTTCGTCACCTTGGAGATGGTTGACCTCGATGCCTGGAAGTTGGTGCTTCCCCCCGAGTTACGTGCGCAGGCTATGTCCCAGTGCCATGAATTACCCCAAGCGGGCCACTTGGGGGTTGATAAAACCTATCGTCGCCTCTACGCCGCATATTATTGGCCCAATATGTTCCGAGACGTTGTCACCTTTGTCAGCCATTGCGATATTGTCAGCGCTGTAAGGTCGAGAACGCCCTACCACGTGGACACATGGGGCGTCGAGTGGTTCAAGCGCCCTGGACCACAGTGGCTGCTGACATTGTTGGACCAATCACTCCGAGTAAATCCGGCTATTCCTACATCTTGGTGATACAGGATCTCTTCACCAAATGGGTGGAGATCGTTCCGCTCCGCCGAGCCACGGGCAAGGCCATTAGGGAGCAGGTAGAAAACTTGATCATCTCGCGGTGGGGAACCCCCCGCGTGTTTCTTACCGATAATGGTACTGAATTCGTCAATCGAGTGATCCAGGCTCTCACGACGCACACGGGCCTTCGACACGAGACAACTCCCCCTTACCATCCCCAAGCTAACCCAGTGGAAAGGGTCGATAGGGTGTTGAAAATGATGCTGCGGGCATTTATTGATGGAGACCACCGGTCTTAGTATACATGTTGGACCCATGACTCCAAATCGACTTTTTTGGTGTTATTTTTGATTCTACCGCGTATCTCCACTCTCAGTCATACTTCCAGGAACACGACGTGGACGTGGTGGAGTTGAGGTCCCAAAAATGTCTGTGGGCCAGTGCATGGTTAGTGCCAATGGCCCACAAAGACGAACTATACCTCAAAAGTCGATTTTTTAATATTCCTGGTAGTTTTTCTAAGAATTACAACTTACACCAACTCAAAATATACTTTCCTCCTCCCACCTTCATTGGGCAAATTTTAAAATTGAAATAAATCATGAAATTTGGTGTAGTCAAAGCTGTTGCACTATGTGAGACCTGAGACACACTGAATCAATACCTGATTTTTTGGCTTTTTCCTGTTTCTATTAAGAGCACGTGGCCACAATATTCTCAATTTTTCACCACTAATGCCTGTCCAGTCCATACAACAACGATGTTGCGCGCGCAGCACATTCCTCTTGCTACCTTCACTCATACACTCAAAAGGTTTAAATTACCACATAATGACCTTGAATTTTCATAAAACCATGTTAATAAGTAAATCTTTGATGATATTTAATTAAAAAGTTTGGTCAAATTCACTTTTTTGGGTAATAAAGTTAATCTACGATTTGGGGTCCATCTTGTATACCAAGACCGGTGTACTTCCGGAATACATACCCCCCCCTCTCAATCTTCTTCCGAAGGTCAAATTTCCTTAAATTCTATCCAAATCAGCCATTTATACTTTTTTTGTAAATAAACAAAGTCTCCCGACGCGTTCTACCCCCCAAATTATTTTTCCTCACCCCCTCTCCCTCATTTGATAAAATGGTGGGCTTCCGGAATACATACCCCCCCCCCCCTCACCCTCCTTCCGAAGGTTGAATTACATAAATTCGCGATTTTACATTTTTTTTATAAATAAATAAAGTCTCCCGACGCGTTCTCCCTTCCGGATTATTAATCTCCACCCCCTTCCCGTCATTTAATAAAATGGTGGACTTCCGGAATACATACCCCCCCCTCTCAATCTCCTTCCGAAGGTCAAATTTCCTTAAATTCTATCCAAATCGGCCATTTATAATTTTTTTGCAAATAAACAAAGTCTCCTGATACGTTCTCCCCCCCGGATTATTAATCCCTACCCCCTCCTCCTCATTTAATAAAATGGTGGACTTCCGGAATACATATCCCCCCCCTCAATTTCCTTCTGAAGGTCAAATTTCCTTAAATTCTATCCAAATCGGCCATTTATAATTTTTTTGTAAATAAACAAAGTCTTCCGACGCATTCTCCCCCCCGGATTATTAATCCCCACCCCCTCCCCCTCATTTGATTAAATGGTGGACTTCCGGAATACATACCCACCTCCTCAACCACCTTCCAAAGTTTAAATTACCCAAATTCGCGATTTTCCATTTTTTTATAAATAAACAAAGTCTCCCGACGCATTCTCCCTCCAAAATTATTAATTCTCACCCCTCTCCCCTCCTATTAAAAAAATTAAAACCCCTCCGTCGCATGTGTCTACAATATATACAATGGAAAACATATACATTCGCCCGGTACAGTCCCTACCAAAAGTTGTGCGTCTCCATCTGCCAGCATCGTGTGCTAGCTTCAGCATCATGGATGAAACACAAATTACCAACCGATCATTTGAAGCTTTGTTTTGGCACCAAATCATTGATTTGAAAGTTGTGTTCCACCCCATATGTTAAGGAAATTACATGAAAAATTTGAATTCTCTCAGAAGTAAACTGAGCGAAGTGAAACAGCGACGATTATTGAAATTATTGTGCAAAATAGTAATAATTCGCTGTGGTTATTCGCACCCACGCCGTGACTCGTGTCTCGTGACTCGTGACTCGCGTCTCGTGACTCGTGTGTCGTGACTCATGACTCGTGACTCGTGGATAGAAAACTTTACGGTTCGAAGGATCCCCGGGGTTAGGCTTCGTGCCTCGTGACTCGTGTCTTGTGACTCGTGTCTCGTGCCTCGTGGCTCGTGGCTTGTGACTCGCGTTTCGTGTCTCGCGTATATAAATCTTCATGGCAGCAAGGATCCCCGGGCTTGGCCCTCATGCCTCGTGACTCGTGTCTTCCGTTTCGTGACTCGTGTCTCGTGACTCGTATCTCGTGTTTCGTGACTCGTTATTCGGGTCTCGTGACTCGTAACTCATGTCTCGTGTCTCGTGACTCGTATCTCGTGTTTCGTTACTCGTTATTCGGGCCTCACGCCTCGTGACTTATGACTCGTGCCTCGTGACTCGTGACGTGTCTCGTGCCTCGTGACTCGTGACTGGTCATGAGGCCCAAGCCCGAGGATCCTTCGTACCGTAAAGATTTCTATCCACGAGACATGAAACACGACACACGGAACATGAGGCCCAAGCCCGAGAATCCTTCGTACCGTGAAGATTTCTATCCATGAGACACGAGACACGACCCCCAAGCTCGGGCAATCGTCGTTCCTTACGGATTTCTATCCACGAGTCATGAGTCATCAGTCACGAGTCACGAGTCACGAGTTGCGAATCACGAGTCGCGAGGCACGAGGCACGAGATACCTCATGCCTTGTGACTGATGACTTGTGGATAGAAATCTTTACGGAACGACGATTGCCCGAGCTTGGGCCTCGTGTGTCGTGTCTCGTGGATAGAAATCTTGACGGTACGAAGGATTCTCGGGCTTGGGCCTCATGTCCCGTGTCTCGTGACTCGTGTCTCGTGAATAGAAATCTTTACGGAGCGAAAGATCCCCTGACTTATGCCTCGTGACTCGTGACTCATGTCTTGTATCTTGTGACTCGTGTGTTGTGTTTCGTGTCTCGTGGATAGAAACCTTTACGGTACTAAGGTTCCCCGGGCTTGGGCCTCGTGACCAGTCACTTGTCACAAGACACGAGGCACGAGTCACGAGACACGAGGCACGAGTCACGAGACACGAGTCATGAGACACGAGTCACGAGACACGAGACACGAGTCACGAGACACGAATCACGAGACACGAGGCAGGAGTCACGAGACATGAGTCACGGCGTGGGTGCGAATAACCACAGCGGTTATTTATAAGGCCAGATTACTATTCCTATACTCAGATTCAGCTCTTCAGTGGTTCAATTTTATTCATTATTGCATAGATTTATGAGATGCAATCAGAGAACTAACAAGAAGAATCCTTGTAAAGCATCTGGAACATGGGATGGGACCAAATTTCTCAAAGACCCAACACCCTTTCACTCACATCCTCCAAAACTGAACGCACAAAGGCTCTCGGACTTCAAAGCAGACCTTAAAAAATCAACTCTAGGTATACCGGAACAAACGAGTAAAGTGTTTGCAGCGGTCCAGACGAAGTGAGTGATTGGCAGAAGCGAGTTATGAACCTTTACTAACGTGAAACATTCTATCTATACGACGTTTACGGTTGATGTGATGTAGAACAATTGATAAATATTTTTGTTCATGTTCGATGAATAAAAAAAAAGAGAGTGTTGAAGCTACGCGACAGAAGTGAAACTTCATGGAAGACGGTGTCCCTCGTCGGGGGGTGGGGGGGGGGGGGAATTTTTGCGCTGTACGCACACTAATCCACGGCGCTGCTCTCTTCCCCATGGTGTCGGTTATTTCCGTTACATACGGACTTTCGTGTATTTCATTCGCACCCAAAGGCGCCTATAGAAGTTTCACTTCAAAAAAATTACCACAGTTGATAAGTATCAAAAATATTTCTTTTCTCAATGGAAATTTTTCCCGTTGAATTTTTATTGGAAGAAATTGTTCCCAGCGAATTTTTGTTGGGGAAATAAATTCTGATAACTCTCATATTTGATCATTACACTGAACTCTTAGGCTTGACCTTGCCAATACGCGCTTGCTTCAAAGTTAGTCTCGTCTTGGTATCGTCTTGGTATTCTTTGTACTCGTTCCACTTTCCATTCTATCTACTCGTTCCCATGTTCTCATTGATATAGATACAAGGATATTCCTCTCCGTTTGGGAAACCATGACCGCAATATGCGTAGGTGGAAACAAAAAGAATTTGGGATATCGCCTCGTTCCCTCAAGGAGTTTGGAGAGATATTGGAGAATTCAAACGATAACAAAAACCTTCTGCAATATTGTAAGGGAACGCTCCAAGTAAGGAATATTAATTTACTAATCTTCTTGAAATATTTTCATATACTCACTAGAAATCTATAAAATCTATAAATTTATGAATTACTCTCACAAATGAAGGTAATATATTTTGACACACTCGTCAATTAATGACCGTTCAATATGCCTTTAATTATGTCTGGAGAGTTCACACCAATGAAAAATGGAATTTCTCTGCTCGTCCGTATACTTCATTGTCATTCACAAAATATATATTAATTTTTATTTAGGCTAAATTATTTATGAGAATGGTAGAAACAAAGAAGGGAATGGTTGAGTCACATAGTGTAGTTCTGGCCGATCGTCAATTTGTAAAAAAGGTCGTTCGTGATGGAGTTTTATTCAGCTTCATGGACGGAACGTTTGTAAGCACACCATCGCTGCCGACAATTCATCAACTGGTTACGATACTAGTGCATGTCTATGGTCAAGTAAGATTCAATGCTACATATTTAGTAATAAATTCATCCCAACTATTTCTTTCTAGAAAATTAATATTTAAGAATAGTAAAAACATTCCTTGACAGAAAGTCTTTTCAATCCAGAACCTAAGATGTGTTTTGTACACTACATACTGTTGCGCAACACAAAAATTCGTTTTTTGCAGCTGAGGAACATGAACTACTTTTTTATCACCAAAAATATCTTGAAAGAAAGTACAGAGTCTCTGAAAAGATAATACCTTTGTGAGAATAAATCGGGTTACCGAGTGGACGTGGGGGAAATGTGATCTGGGTAATATTAAGTACTATTTTCCCTCACCACGCACACTGGTCTAGCTACATGAATTTAAAGAATAGCCCGGTAATGGCTCGCGTAATCGTAATCCAAGTTCCGGAGAAGACAGCGAGGACGTCAAATCCATGTGCAGGAGTATCCCGTGAGGATAAGCCAACAGCCACTTAACAACGACTAGATATCCAATGATAATGAGATCTCTGATGATATACTAGACCCCCGTGAATACGGCCTTGGTCTGAAGAGAGTGCACTCTAGAGTAACCTCTCCGGAGTCAAAAAGGAGAGAGAGAGTAAGAGAAGAAAAGACTTAAAGCCCGCGTAAGCGGTGCACTGAGATTGGGCGATACCAGAGAGCAGCGGGTCGGCTGACACGGGTTGACCGGGAGCTGGCGCCATCTCAACAGCCGAGGTGTCCGGAGTGGCGACGTTTTCATAATGGCCGACACTCCGTTCTCATCTACCAAGCATACACGTGTTGAAAATATTTCTTGTGATTGTTATTAATATTCTAAGTGTTTTAACTGAATATTTGTCGACACGGGCTGTGCTATTGGTGAGAGGGATTTTTGAGCGATATTTTGAGAGGTTTTTTGGCGAAGATTTCCACGGAAATCATTGTGAAATTCATCTCCGGGGATTCCACAAGTGGTCACCGGCTACCGGCTTGATTGAATTCAACGGCAAAGTGAGTTGGCATTGATTATTTATCATCGGTTGCTGATGTGATTGCGGTTACGGGAGTTCATTGCCGGGTACATAATTAAATGGGGAGTTATTAAACTAATTTTCGGGTAATTAACTTGAGAAACTACCGTCTAAACTTCGAGGTATTTCGTGTGCACATAGCCCGCGTGGGTCGTGTGGCCACGGGCCGCCATCTTATTACGCAGTTGGTTTAGAGAGATATTGTATAAATTATTGGATATTTTACAGTCGGTGTGAGTGGGAGTCGGGAAAGTATTCAATATATTTAGTTTTAAGGGGATAATTATCGTTGTTAATCAGAGTAATTCAGGCTGCGATCAAATAGTTACGCATTTCCAAAAACCCCGTTATTTCAGAATTAAAGAGGGGAAAAAGAGAGTGGGAAAGAGGGACTCAGAGTCCTCCAGGGGAGAGAGAGAGAGACATTCGATTTAGTAGATCCGCGTAAAGAGGCAATTGTAGCCCACAAGTGTCCCACGTGGACACTTGCTCGTTGCACTTCCCCCTTCGGTGGGGGAAAATAAGCGTAGGGAACCTGCAGCCGCTTGAGGCACCTCTCTCTCGAGCGAAGACTCCTCGCACCGTCTTTCTCATTCGGACATCCGGACATACTCTTGAAGTGTATAGAGTCAGTCATCCCGGCCATTCCGGAGAGATCGATGTACCTCTAATATTTATGAATGGGAGGGTTGCTGAAGGGATGAGTCCCTGTCTGGATGCCCGCTGAAGTTGTTATTACCAGGGAAAAAGGGGAATATTAAATATTATTATCATTTAATCTGAATTACGAAGCCATCGACTAGTGTAAGCTGATCAGCCGGGTATTCAAATTAAGTTTATTTTGATTTTATTTGCTTTTCATTTATTATTATTGTTTTGCACTGAAACTACGGTAGAGAGCACAAATACCTGAGGCAATTTATTTTGTATTTTTCATTTCTTTCTTTTCAATGCTCGAAGAATAAACCGAGCCACTATTTCTGAATTCTTGTACTTTTCTCTCTGCTGAGCTCAACCTGTCCTTTTTTTTTTGATATATTACATTAAAATTATTGGTTATCGCGGGCTCCAGCAACAACAAAGTGGTACGCTGGGGCATTGCACCCGCGTCCTCCGGACTGGACTGGTGGAGAGGACACAATCGGGCAGCAGTTCCACACGGGTCGGCCTTAGCTTCCCGCAGCCGCCCCAACTACGATGATAGCTTCCCGCAGCCGCTCCGTACTTTATTCCTATCTCTTACCCAAGCTCCCCGCATCCGCCCCATCCATTACCGAGCCGTATCCTCTCCTTCCCCATTCCTTAGTCCTACCCCATCCTCCGAGGCACGGGAGGGATAAATCCCGTACCTCATTGCGAATACCCACAATCCCATTAAGTCGCCTAGCGACAAGAGTCCCTTGGGACTCCATCCCAAAGTCCTACACACAATATCAAACTTCACAGGCACTGGTGAGAGTGCGGTAAAAGTGCCTCGTGACACCTTAATCACAGTTCCGTATTTTTGTCGATGTAGCACGTTAAATCAGATATTATTGTTACTAATACTTTCATCTTGAAGACGAGTCATATTCAGAAAAAAACTTAAGAGACTGGTTCGTAGCTGGTGAAATTATCATTCATTGTCAATAACAAATTACCTTTCAACAAGACTTGTAAAAATGATTTGTTAGCCTTCATTTGAGCTTCTACCTCGGGAAAGGAAGTAAAAATTATTCTCACAATGATAGTTCCCACATGATTATTGAAGCAATTCCTGGTCATATGTAAACATTTTTGTGCAGTTTCATCATCACGTTATGTCTCATTTTGAACTTAGAATGTTCATCTGCAATTGTATTGTTGCGAGGTTTTCCAAACGTCTAAATACGTTTCTCATATTTCTCAGTTTATTTTTTATCCGCAAATAAATAAATACCTGTAGAGCCCCAATTCTCAACATTCTATGTAGCCTTTCCCTGTGGCATGGGCATTGATGGAACACCGGAAAACCGAAGATTACAATGCCGTTTTTGAATATATTTTCAAGGAGGTTATTCCTGAACTCGCTGCGGGAGGAATTATGATGCTTGATTTTGAATCAGCATCATACAAAAGTCTCAAACTTCAAGTTCCTGCCCTTGTCTTAGGACTGTGTGGTTTTCATTTTGCTCAGGTAGATATTGGTAATTCAGCAACCTACTAGAAGCTAATTTATACAGTGGACTTGACCGAGACTACAGATAAATCGAATCGTTAATGGAAACGCAATGGTAGCCTCTCCTAATCACGGTGAGAACAAGGAGTTGGGTACCTTTTTCACATGAATGAAATAGAAATTCATATCCATGCCAACTTATGTCCTCTGTATAAATAAGCTCTAATGTATATAGTGTATCCATTGCTATTCACAAATACCGTCCTACATATCAGACACAAAACTTGAATTCAGATCGGTGAACGCGAAACTACCTCTACAGGACCTGACCCATTTCTCCTCACACAAGCCTAAAGGATGAAACTTGTACGTCAAAACCGCTCACAGACTTTTCTCCACGACCTTCTGACAAAATATACCATTTGTTCATACTCATGTCAACCCTCTATTAGTAGCCCCTAAGATCATGTCATTTAATGTCACAAATTCATTATAACTGAGTATAATAATTACTGTCCTTTGACCTCTCTGCCTCTATATTTGGAGCAGAAATTTCTACGTTTACGTCCTGTTTAATCTAACTCTGTTATCATTTGACGCGAAGGAAGAAAGAGCCGCGCTTTATTCGTATTACTTAGGACTTCTACATTTCTCAGTTAATAAACCCTACCTTCCTAAGCACTCTACTGTATCCACACGTGACACTTCACATAGGTCCCAGCACATTCTGTTTATCTTTCCACTATTCTCATTCTTATGCATTCTCATACTCTCATTACTACTCTGATTATTTGCCCCTTCCAATAATTAATAAACATCCATATATCTGAATGCTTAGGCAATTATCAAAAATGCCAGAAGATTGGGGATTTTGCCGAGCAGAAAGAAAACTCATGACAAAACAGAAGAACAGATAGAGGAAGAGACAAAATACAAAGACATTCTAAAACTAGTGATTGCTCTTCGTCTGTTAGAAGCGAAGAAAATTACTGAGGAAGGATGGCCTGGAATTGTGGAAGAGATTAAAAAGGAAGGACTGCACTAGATTTTTCGTCGATTCATTAGATATTTTAAGAGACAATGGATCAGGAGGAGAAAGCCGGTAGAGTGGAGTCTTTATGAAACTCAGCATCGCACTAACAATATCAGTGAATCATACAACTCTACCCTCACCGGCACTTTGGGTCGTAAATCACCTTCGATACTATGGCAACGTAAGAGTCTTCCAAAATATTTAATTTGTAATGTAGCAAAAAGTTAGATAATTTGCTTCCATGAAGGGTAGAAATTCGACTAAAGGCATTCTTCACATTATTGGCGTGCGCATTACGCTTTTTTTTCACATGCACCCAAATAGTATATTTCGATACAAGTGCGGGAAGTACTGCGTTGCTCTCGTGAGTTCCTGGCGACGCGCGCACGTGTGTCGGACGCCATTTTTCCTCTTAAGTGCGTGTTATGGGCCACGGGTCGCGGTTTTGAATCGCGGATCCGCGGCTTTATTCGCAGATTTGCGGGTTCAGTTCTCTAATTTCCCTTTTTTGTAGTGCATTCTTGGTTACAGTTCGCGGATTCAATGTTTTAGTTGGTAAATCGCGGTTTTAGTTATTGGGTCTACGATAAAGTTGGTGAGTTCATGGTTCCAGCTCGCGGTTGAGGTCACGGGCTCGCGAATCCATGGCTCAGTTTGCGAGATTGGATTATTCATTCGCGGGTTCGTTGTTGTGTTCGCGGGCTATAAGCCTCAGATTAGAGGAAGGAGGATCATTGGTGATTTCTGTGATTAATATGCGTGAATGTCTAATTAATTGATCGGTGATCCACCTAGTCGCAAATGACTAGATCACCAAAAATCGTTGATCCCAATTCGGTCTCGTCTATCTGCTTGAAAGACATGCACTATGATTACACATGTGAACAGCCCGTAGTTGTCGGCTCCGAATACTAGTCCGAATACCATCGAAGAAAGATTGAAATCATGTTACATTAATTAGAAAACCATAAATCTGCAAAATTTCATATATAGGAAAACTTCTGACATTGATGGACAAAACCCACAACGAGTTTGATGGTTTGCTTTCTGGGCAAGGGATAAAAAAACAGCGTCGTGCAGACATGGAATTCAGTGGATATGTGAAGGAGCTTACTGATAAACTAGACAATGGTTTCATCACTACAATGCAGTTTTTACGCCTGGCTGGAAATCATGGGGACTTCTATAAGGAAATGGAATTCAACGTACAAAGAGAAGGTGAAGTAACGATAAGTTAGAAAGGAATTCGCATCAATTTGAAGGTTAAACTGTCCGAGAAAAGGCTGAAAAGTCAATTGAAAAGTCGAATGGTCTAGAGTGAAGGCTGGAAGGTCAATTCAAGGGTCAAACGGACTGAGAAGGGGTTGAAATATCAATTTCTGGGTCAAACGACATCACTACTTGAATCAATCTTTCACCCTCCACCCCAGATCGTTTGACCCTCCAATTGACCTCGAGCCCGCTTGACTCTTGAATTGACTTTTTTCCAACCTCCACTTTCGGCGGTTTGCTCCTTGAATTGTTTTTTCAGCCTCACCTCAGATTGTTTGACTCTTGAATTGACCTTCCGTCCTCTACTCTAGACCGTTTAACCTTTTAATCGACCTATCACTCTCCACTCTACACTATTTGACCCTTCAATTGATCTTCCACCCTCCACTCTAGACCGCTTGACCTTCGAATTGACCTCTAAGCCTCCACTTTCGACCGTTTGCCCCTTGAATTGACTTTTCAGCATCTCCTTAGACCGTTTGCCCCTTGAATTGACTTTCTACCTTCCACTCTACACTGTTTGATTTTGTGTCCACCTTTCACCCTCCACTCTAAACCGTTTCACCTATATATATTACTTGATTTGGGCTTATCTTTTATAGCCCAATCGAGTAAAAAACTAGTGGTGCGTTGTTGGTCGCTCGCAAGCTCGCTCCCATGGGTGAATGCGTTGCAACATTGGTGTGACCCGTTTAGCGGGTCACAACAATAACTTCCCGGTTTCTTCCTCATTATTGTTTAGAAAAAAAAAAAAACAAAAAAAATTTTTTATTTTTTTATTTTATATTTTCCTGGAAAAACTGGAGAACGACTGGACCAATTTTTGTCAAAATCTTTTCAGCTCTAAGTTGAATGAAGACGCTTCGATTGCGTCATTAATGACGTCGATCGCATCATCCGTACACGAGATATCGTTGTCCATAATTTTTGGTCACGGACGTACGAACCTACACACACACACACACACACACACACACACACACACACATACATACATGTTCTTGAAAATTATCGGGGAGTGTTGTGGTGACCTTGAAACGTGGAGATATGATGAAAATTCGATTGTCGATTTTCGGGGTGATTACAATAACTTCCCTATCCCGGGAAATTAAAAAGAGAAAAAAACACATGGTCCGTTTTGCCCTCGACGTCCGTTCGCTTTCTGGTCCATTTCGCCTTACCCTCCCCTATTTATTACGAAAAACATAGTGTGACCATTGTCATTAAAGGCTCACATTCATACTCCTTTCGATCTTTTATTCGACCAATAGCTCAAGCCCGGAAGTCGCAGAAAACCGGTGATACCACTAAAGAGCCTGCAGATGATATTGATGGTGATGATACTGATGGTGATGACACTGATGATGACACTGATGAGAATGATACAGATGATGACTCTGAAGATGACTCTGATGATGGTGACACTAATCATGGTATTGGGTTGGAAAATTCTGAGAAAGAGGACACAAATTCCGCAGGATGGACAGTGACACAATCAACGATGACAGAACACAACTTGAAGATGAAATTAACGAGGAAACCTAACTAAACATACATACATACATCCAGCTATTTACTTATCATTATTATCATTATTATTATTATTATTATTATTATTATTATTATTATTATTATTATTATTATTATTATTATTATTATTATTATTATTATTATTATTATTATTATTATTATTATTATTATTATTATTACTATTATTATTATTCTTACTGACGGAAAACATTATCAGATAATGGACTTTCTATTGAAATAAAAAACCCAATATTAATACACTCATAATTCAGAACGGAAGTAATTGATTGTGTATTTTACTCTATACTATTCGAGAAGGCCAATGATCCAGAAAATCTTGAGATACCCTCAAAAATTGTAGTTCAGTGCAGACTTCTTCAGATTCAATCTTATCACTCAGGTTGAAGTTTATTTCTCAAGTTTATATTTATCCGTCAGGTTTGATCCTATCTCCCACGTTTATATTTATCTTCCGGTTTCATCTTATCCCTCAGGTTAATGTTTATACCTCTGGTTTAAGATCTCTCAAGTTCAAGTTCTAAGGAAATATCAAGAATCCTTTTCTGTAATTCGAAAATGAAAAATTTTCAGCTCAAAAAAATTTCTCACAAAAAATTCTCTATCACAATTCTCCTAAAACCCCCCACTGACGGAGCAAAAACTACTGGAATCATCAATGTGACAATTAACTCGATCAACCAATTACAAATTTCTAATCCTCTCAACCCCCCAAAGGGGGGGGGGGGCCCCTTTTGAAGAGCATTAACGGTCCACCTTACAATGAATGAATTACTTGAATCTCACGTAAAAATTTCACTACATCTTGAAAGAGGTCTTCTCCTTGCTTTCAATTTTCAAATTTTATACCAAACGAAAATGAAAGACGACGAGTCTATTTTATTTCTCAATCTCGGGCAGGCACACTAGGTCACGTAGACTCTTTGTGTTTTAATCATCTCTACTACGAAACAATTATATATTCAAAGAAATCTTATGTACTCCCGAATCTTCCTCCCAGTGATAGATCTGGAGCCATCAGATACTATTTAATTTCTTTCTTCCTGGAATGTTAATGAGAAAACACAATATTCAATTTTTTGGCTAATTCGACAGAAAATCATCATACATTTACACCAGACAATGTAAATATTTGAAGATTCCTAGAGGAATGGGTTTCGAAATATCCTAGAATGAGTTGGGACATGGTCCAATCATCGAGAGATGATTGGGACCATATAGATTTATAAAAACAAGTACGATCTACGCCTGAGACACAATTGCTCCTGGAGAAAAGCTGAATAAATGTCTACGAGTCACCTGGTGAGTGATTTCGATGTCCAGTGGAAATTGGTACCACTTGGATTCTAAGGAACATGTTCCAGAGAATCTAGAGTCAGGCTTATTCCTCGAGGAAGAGATAGGAGAAGACGAGGAGGAACTTGGTACATGATTTAAGACTCTAGCGCTCTGCGAGACCACGTGGATTTGGAAATGTAAGCGCAAAAGATTCTAAATTCATGTTTATTCCCCGAGGAGAGGAGTAAAGGTAGCTAGGTAGGACTTGGTGATTATTTTCGATATCAAGTGGTAATCGTGATCACTTGGTTTTTAGAATGCATGCTCTGGAGATTTCAGGGACACTGTTATTCCCTGAGAAAGAGCTACAGAAAATTCCAGGAGTGACTTGGGGCTTGTTTTGAAGATTTCGCGATCATCGGGACGACATGGATTTTGATTTTCATGCACTCAAAAATCTCAACGTATGAGTATTCCTCGAGGAAGAGGTGGAAAAACGTATGAGCGGGACTTGGTGCGTATTATAATAATCCTGCGGTCATCGGGACCATGTGAATTTTAAAATACATACACCTGAGACTCCAAAAACACGATTTTTCCTCGAGGAAAATGGTCATGAGAGTTGCTGTTTAGTAGAGCGAACCCGCAGCATGGTTAATTATGTCCAAATCCTTATTTTTGCGATACGTTTGAATTTTATCCTAAATTAAAGTGTTCAATTGTTGGAAGATGAGCAATAACAAACCACATGATCAATAATAATCAATTAATAATTAATTAATAATAATGGTAATTAATAAATTATTTATTTAAACATTACTTACCCCCATAAATGCCCTTTTCATATTTATCTCCTTAAATAACACTTAGAAATAAAAATAAAATAAAAAAAGAGAGCGTAGAAGCTACGTGACAGAAGTGAAACTTCATGGAAGACGATGTCGTCGCCCCCCCCCCCCCGCCGCCACTACAACGGAGAACATCGTTGTGCTGTGCGCATACCAATTCACGGCGCTGCCCCCTCCCCGATGGTGTCGGTCTTCCGTTGCATACGGATTTTCGTGTATTTCATTTCACACCCAACGCGCCTATAGAAGTTTCACTTAAAAAAAAACACTCAAAAGCTCTTCTTTACCCTATTCAATATTATTTCCTTCCGTCACCGCTAGATGGCGCCACTATCGCATTCTCATTTGACATTTTTTCCGGTTGACAAAATGTCCTAGCGTCGAATGATCAAAATTAAACGTGTGATGTCTGTTCTCTACATGAGCTGAAAGTCCCGAAGAATACTTTTTAGGATCTTTTTCACTTCTTTTGTGCTCATCAAGCCTATCTTTAAAAAACCTAGTAGTTTGTCTAATATATACCATTAGACAGTTACTACAAGGAAAAAAAAAAAAGGAAAAAAAAAACAGAATTAGAAATATATCCAAGATGGCGACTAGTGTGTTTCGTTTGAAGTAACGCTCGTGCTCTCTATCATTATTTTCTGTGAATCACGAGTGCCTGCTATATCAAGTGCAGCTCATATTGTGCAGCTCATCTCAGTGAACATTTTGAACATATAATCATCGTGGTATTGATATCTGCATAAGTTGTGGCTAGTATTGAAAAAGGAGTGTGGATTTGTGACCTATTGTGTATTATTCTCATTATTCGCTACACGAGACAGGTAATACAGAGCACTATCCACGCAACTGGTCCCATCTGGAAGAGCGCCGGTGTACAATGAGTAAGTCGGTAGAACAAACTGCTACTTTGGCAGTGCCGAGTGGTAGAATGGGCTCAATATCGACATTAGACCTACCTGAATATGGCGAGGGGCCCATTAAGTGCTGTCACCGCTGCAAAACCCAGATTAAGAATGATTTTCTTACATGTGCTACATGTGGAGTTTATTATCATCCTAGTTGTGGTAAATCATCTGTGCAATTAATTGATGGATCTTTTAAGAGGTGTTGTGGTTCTCAATCTGTTTCGCCCACTCGTGAACTTTTGGCAGAAATGATGGCTGCTTTAAAAGCTGAATGTATCCCTAAACTAGATGACATCAAAGCATCTGTTGACCAGATTGATTCGATTAAAACATCGGTGAATCAAATAAAGGACACAATGAAAAATATGGATGAACGTATGAATTCAATGGACCAACAAGTCAGCACATTAAAAGTTGACATCAATGGTGCCAAAGGCCGTGTGGTGCAACTAACCACTGATTTGAAAAATGCTACTAACAGATTGCAGGTTACGGAAGAAACACTGAGGGAGATTCAATTGGCAGGTAATGCGAACGCTAATGTTAATATGAATGGTAACAGTCTGACAAATAATCTTACTATCTCTAAATGCCTGAAAGAACTTGATGAACGTGAGCGACGTAAAAAGAATCTAATAATATTTGGAGTTAATGAGAATAATAACAGTGATAAGAAGAATAGGATTGCCAGTGACAATCTCATTGTTGCTAATTTATTACGAATTGTGATGCCTGAGGCCACTGTTGTGACACGTAAATGTATTAGAGTTGGAAAATTTTCACCTAATTTACAGCATCCTTGTCCAATAAAGGTCTTTCTAAACGACCACAGCTCTGTTATTGCAATCTCACAGGCCTTCTCAAAACTCAAAAGTTCCAACGCACTCCCAGATACTCTCAAGGGTCTGAAACTCACTTCAGACAAAACAGATATTCAGAGGCAAGAGTACGTGCGTCTCAAGGAGGAGTTGACTCAGAGACAACAAGCTGGCGAAGTGAACCTGAAAATCTCTACGAGACATGGCTCACTAGCAATTGTACAATCCTCGGTGGCCTTGACAGCTCGCCAGACACATCGAACATCAGCGCCAACTTCAACATCGCAAACACGAGCGGGGGGCTCGCGGACAGCATCAACAATTCCTCAAGTTCGGGTCCAAGAGAGTTAATACTATTTTATCAAAACACAACTAGTATTCTAAACAAATGTTCTCAGGTTGACTTCTGTATATCCTGAGAGGGGATGCGACTATTGGGAGTTATGCCTGTGGTTTAATTTTCTATCATTTGAACGACAAAGGATGCACACGGCTACACTATTTATATTAAAACAATTAGAGGTAATTTTAATTGCCCATTTCTCCTGAGCCAAGTTTCCTTCCGAATTCTTTCATCCAACCTTCGTTCACATGCTCCTTTATATCTCCCCTTCCACGTCTCAAACCTTGCACTCTCCTCATCTATTTATCAATCCTCTGTTGGAGTCAACCTTCTAACCAACAAATATCTTAACATTGAAATAATATGTAATCCGATTACGCTGATTGATCGAAAAACTCGTGAAGTTGTATTAACCTTTATCTGAGCTGTAATTACCATAGTTGCCATAATTCTTCTGCTATAACTTGATATAAGTTGGCGATAATGTTACCTCTATGCATGGACTATATTAACTATAGTTAAGCGACATCTTGGAACATTTTTCACCGCTAGAATGATCACCATATTAATATTATTTTCTTTATTTTGTATACCTTGTATATTATTATTTTTTAAGTCCTGTTATTGGCTTCGGCTGTTGGATTTACATACATCATTAAATAAATAAATAAATAAAATAAATAAATAAATTTCGAGAGAAAAAATCCCAGTAGCCCCAGCCGGGAGTTGAACCCGGATCTCCCAGTTACATGCCGGGCACTCTACCAACTAAGCTACCGGGAACCACAGGAATTCTCTCTCTTTCAATGCACATCTAACCACCGCCTACCATCATTAGGCATCGAAATTAATTCAAACAGAATTAGAATTTCGAGAGAAAAAATTCCAGTAGCCCCAGCCGGGAGTTGAACCCGGATCTCCCAGTTACGCGCGGGGCACTCTACCAACTAAGCTACCGGGAACCACAGGAATTCTCTCTCTCTCAATTCACATCTAACCACCGCCTACCATCATTAGGCATCGAAATTAATTCAAACAGAATTAGAATTGCGAGAGAAAAAATCCCAGTAGCCCCAGCCGGGAGTTGAACCCGGATCTCCCAGTTACGCGCCGGGCACTCTACCAACTAAGCTACCAGGAACCACAGGAATTCTCTCTCTCAATTCACATCTACCCACCGCCTACTATCATTAGGCATCCAAATTAATTCAAACAGAATTAGAATTTCGAGAGGAAAAATCCCAGTAGCCCCAGCCGGGAGTTGAACCTGGATTTTTAATAGTTTCACTTGGAATAAACATATAGTTAGTTTTTTATGGTTTATAATAATATTATCATTCATTAAAAACATAAATTTCATTCTCATAAATTTTTTATTCTTTATCTGTTTGGATCATTGGTGTCTATGCATTATATTTTCTAGGTTAGAAGAGGCCAATGACATGTATTTTTACTGTCTTGTGTAATTGTTGGTTAATTTCGTTCTGCTCCCTTAACATTCGATGGGACTTAGGTAAATTATGAATTTCTATTATTTATTTTATTATTTTAATTTTTCCCGAATGTTATATTGATAGACTTGATTTGTAAATTTTGGTTTAATTTTTCGCAGAACAATAAAAATTGCCCTGATGATGGACACATATAGTGTCCGAAACGTTGGCATCTTTTAATAAACTAGCGTTTGGGGCGCGCTACACGCGCCTCTCATTAGAGTATGTCGGCTTGAAGTTGATATTCACATTGAATTTTAGGCAGCATAGCTAAGCAATTTTTCTTCAATTTTTCTTTTTCCTTGTTTTTGGAATATGACAATACTATTGACTCAATCTGGAAGGAATTCATACTATAGATAATGTGATGATTGTAATCAATTTCTCACTTGATGAAATGAAATGAAATTGAATTATTAATTAGAATGTATGAGTTCAAACCTTATTTCATTTTCTTCTATTATTCATTTCACTAATTATTTCTCACATACGTTAATTTTGAATTAATGAATTTATGGAAATCAAGTTTCAATCTCGTACTTGAATGGAATGATTTGTTGTTGTTGTTTTTCTTTTCATTGTTGGTCATTTTTTTCTCATTGAGAAGTTTTTATCTGTTTCAGTTCATTCCCTTTTAAAAAAAAGCATGTAACGTTTTTTGTCACCGTTTTAGGCAGCATAGCTAAGCAATTCAAGTTGAAGAATGAGTTATTGATTAATCTATATATATGTAGATTACTTTTAATTAATTACTTATTTATATATATTAATTGAAATATATTATTATTAATATATATCATTTATATATTTTAATTAATTGCTTATATATAATATATAAGTATATGCTTTTAAAAAAAAGCATGCAACGTTTTTTGTCACCGTTTTAGGCAGCATAGCTAAGCAATTCAAGTTGAAGAATAAGTAATTGATTCATCTATATATATGTAGATTACTTTTAATTAATTACTTATATATATATATATTATATACAGGGTGTTGACAGCATACACCTTACAAAAATTAGGGGTATGTAGAGCAAAAAAAAAAACAAAATAAATGATTTAGAAATTGATGAAATTGGATCAGAAACATTTAAATGGTAGCAATAAGAATTTCCAATGACTTGAACCATTAGTATCATGTTGAGCAGCCGCCATGATATAAATAAGTAATTAATTAAAAGTAATCTACATATATATAGATTAATCAATAACTCATTCTTCAACTTGAATTGCTTAGCTATGCTGCCTAAAACGGTGACAAAAAACGTTACATGCTTTTTTTTAAAAGGGAATATTTTCTAAGTTATCACGCACACAAGGATTTTAACAAAAAAAAAGAAAAAGGGCCATAACTATGTAACTTCTCCATGGTCGGAATGAATATTTTTATTCGAATTGATAGATATTTTTATGCTGAATATTTTGGAAAAAAAAACGATCGGTTGAATCGTTCTCGAGAAATTGAAGGAAAACGATTTCCCAATAAATGACAATATCTCGAGAACTAATCGGTTGATCAAGCTGAAATTTTGCCTGGAGCTTAACATAAGAGATACCAATTCTGGGCAAAAATTTCACATTTTTTTCAAAAACTTTGGCCGTTTTACTATCCCAATTTCACAAAAAATCAAAAAAAAAAAATGAAAAATCTGCACATACATACGGACATTTTCTAAAAACATCATATGTGGACGTCCGCATGAAAAGGGTCCACTTTGTCGCATTTAGTTTCCATGATATTCACGATTTTATGTTCGCATCTCCCGTTTAAGCACATGTTAAATTATTTATTTGATATTTGATAGAAGCGTCATTTTCCACGATTTTGAGCTTATTTTTGGCTTGATCCGAGGGGAATCATATCAAGAATAGGGTAGTATGCGGAGGTCCACATATCTTGACATTTCATAATATCCTACATCATTTCCACACAAAATTGGAGAATGTCAAAATCTTGTAAAAACAAAGCTTCCGTCCGGAAGCAATAATAAAAGAGAAACAAACAAAAGAAACGAAAAAAAACAAGCAGGCGGCAGCGACATGCGGCTATAGATTAGTAACTTCAGATTTGCGGTTGTGGAGTTTGTTAAATTTATGTACGCATTTTTTTTTGCCATCAATCAATTGATGGAGCGCTTCCGAATGGTTCTTTCAATCTTTTTCACGTATTATTATAGTAAATGTTTTGCTCTCCATATCTCGAAATTTTTGTATGAACGGGTACCCATATTTTGATTGATTAAGATAGAAGACATCAAGACGAAGGTTTTGAAAAAAAAAAAAATTAATCGATTGAGTTGTTTTCGAGATATTCGATAAAATCTATTTACATACAACGTTGAATATCTCCAGAACTGCTTGTTCGATTGAGCTCATTTTTAATATTGAACATGACAATCATGAGATTCACCTTCATGTCAAATTTTGAGTTGATATCTTCATTTTTTCAAAAGTTAGCGTGTTTATAAGAATTTTCCGCAAAAAACAGAAAATTGGCCATATCTCTAAAACCTTGCATAGACTGGTATATATATCCTGGTTGATTCAGATAGTAGACAACGAGAGGAAAATTTTGAAAGAAAGACCCCCCCACACAAATTACTAATAATAAATTTATGAACATTGAAATTATATAGATTAAAATATATAAATAACTAAAATTAGTGTCGGAAATGGTTATTAAGTGAGAAACAAATTAAATAATGTTGTGTAGCAGTGTAGTGAAGAAAATCAGTGAAAAGAAAAGAGAAGGCATATTAAATGACGTCATCGGATTGACGACTGTCTCTCAAAAGTGATGAGTAATATCAAAAAGAATGTGAGTTGAGTGTATTGTTGACACTCAGTAGTTCGTAAACCACGACACGGTAAACATGCGGCTTGACGAGCTATTCGAGTGGTGTTCCGATCCGGTGAGAGTGCTTCGGGTTCTATGGGAAAAAAATGTTTTGTTAAGTGAAGTGAGATGCCATAAGTGCGGCTCCCTTATGATCCTCAATGATAAGAATGATCAGTTCAGGTGCAGGAAAAGACATCAAACTGTTGATACACATAGGAAGAAGGTGGTCATCCGGTGTGACACCATGATTAGTGCTTACCATGGTTCATGGTTTAGTCACATTCATATACTTATTCCCAAGGCTATCAAATTTATATGGTTGTACCTCACAATAAGTACACCTCGACTGGAGTTCCTGGAATGGTCTCTAGAGTTGTCGCACCCGACAGTAGTCGACTGGGCTAACTTCGTCCGTGAAACACTTTCACACTAGATTGGTGTGAAGACCATTCTGTGAGAATTGGTGGACCGGGCGTGGTGGTCGAGATTGATGAAATAAAAATCGGGCATAGAAAATACAATCGAGGCCGTGTTATTGATGGGAGATGGGTATTTGGTGCACTAGAGAGGGAGTCAAAGGCCCTGCTTATTATCGTGGTGCCGGATAGATCTGCAAGAACCCTATTGAGCATTATCAAGAGATGGATCCGACCTGGAACGACGATCATCTCTGATCAGTGGAGAGCATATGCACGGCTAGGCGCTAAGGGATATCATCACCTCACGGTCAATCATTCCGTCGCCTTTGTGGATGGAGACACTGGAGCTCACACACAGGGGATTGAAAGGTGGTGGAAAGATTTGAAAGACAAATTACCGAGATATTGGTTTTGTGGAAGCCAGGTGAAGTAAAATGAAAGACATTTATTAGAGCATCTGAACTTTTTATTATAAGAGATGTGTTCTCACATTGAGAGCAGTCAAAGAACTGACTAATGAACAGAATAAAGTCACCAAGACCATAGAGTCGATACCATGGTCTCTTTCTTTCAATGCGACGTCATGTGTTTATATTATTTAATAAACATTCGTCTGGAGTTCGTCGTAAGACCTCACAAGCGGTCACTCCAGGAAATATAATCACAGTAGAGAGTAAATAATAAATAATACAGTTCAGTTTTAATTAAATTATTTTTGCTCATATCAATACGAGATATGGAACATGTGAAGAGCACTACCACGGATACCTCGCTCAGCACATGTTTAGACGTTCCGTGGCGATGGCAGACAGGTTTGAAATTTCTTTCACACTGTTGCAAGACATTACCCTCCATCTATTACCTCACCCGTTAATAATGTTGAGTGAGTGAGCTCCTCTGGACACCAATTTATTAATTTATTAATTTGATTAATTTATTATCATTATTTCAATTAATTTTTTATGCTATAAGGAGGATAGCGGAGGTTTTAGGTGTGTCTAGAGGTTGCTGGCCTACTCTGCACCATTTATCATTCATCTTTGTATTGTCCGTTGTTCAAAATACGTGTAAAATGTGTTGTTTTGGAACCAGAGCACCACCACCTCCACGTGGTTGGTCCCGGGTAACGCAAAGAGCGGTGAGGTAAGGTAGTGATTTCTCGCTTAATAAGCGTTTCCGACAGTTGAGGTTTGGTATAGAGGGTGTTGACACCAACCCCTAACCCCTGTTAAAAGTTAAAATAAATCCGAGGGGCTATTCACATCCGTAATCATGGTGTCACTTTCTTGCGTAATCAAAGTGTAATCACAATGAATTCAATGTAATCATTGTAATCATTGTAATCACGTGATTACATTTCTGGTAATCATTTTTCGTAATCAAATTGTAATCACGGTAATCACGGTAATCATTTGAAATCATTTAAGCCGTAATTATTTACGGCCATGAGCAATATGATCCTCATGGATACATAGATATAGAACAACACTGTTAGAAAAAAATGGAAATTTCGTGGATATTTTCGTAGTAATTTGAAGACGAGTGGCACTATATTCGCTTTAGGGGGAGAAAGACGTATGAAATTTCATGTTTCAAGCAAAATCCAGGTGGGTTCATAATTTTCAAGTAGGATGAGTAACACTGAAATTTCGGAAGTGACTTGGATTTCCAATTGAGTATGAATATTTAGTGCCAAAATTGCCTGAATTTTCAATGAATTCAAAGTTCATGAATATATTCACCTGAATTTTCGAAATTGTTTGAATTCCTACTGAATAATTGCCCTGAAATTTACAACTTTCATTGATTGCCTTCATCCGCTTGTGGGAAAATCAATGGATTATATAATTTTTTAATTCCAAAATTTCCTGAAATTTCAGTGGAACTGTCACTTGTTGAAAATTTTCGGAATTCGATGTGGAAAATTCAGATTGAAATTCTTAACCATGAATATATGAAGACAGTTTCTTCTCCTCTAATAACTGAAATAGGTGATTAGCAAGTTCATGATACCACACAGGAGAAAGTCCTATAAGAAATCCTATAGAAATTCCTGTAGGATTTCCTATCAAACTTCCTATAGGAATGCTATAGGGAGTTCGAACTTCTCCTATACGTTCTTTCTTCCTCTAGAAATTTCAAAGTTTATAGGATTTAGGATTTTCTGTAAGGATTTTTTCCATAAACCATTTTCTATAGGACTTTTTCATATAGAAGAGGGTTCTTAAGGGGAGATCCTATAACAATTCTAAAATCCTATAGAGAAAGTCCTATAGGAAAGTAGTCCAAAAGAATTCTAAAATCTCATAGAAAATGGTTCATAGAAAAGAATCGTATGGTAATTCAAAAATCCTACAGAAGAAGGTTTACAGAGAGAAAACCTATGAGCATTCTACAGGAAAAAATCCTCTAAGAACTCTCAAATCTCATAGAAAATGGTACATAGAAAAAAATCCTATAAGAATTAAAAAATCCTGTAGATGAAGGTTAATAGGAAAGAATCCCATAATAGTTCTGAAATCTTATAGAAAATCCGATATTCTATAAACTTTGGAATTTCTATAGGAAAAGAAACCTATAGGAGAAGTGCGAATTCTCCATAAAATAATTGCTATAAGATTCCCTATAGGACTTTTTCCAACGCGACAATATACGAAGATATGAAAAGATATTTTTTGTGCTATGATTTATCGTTCTGTTTGATTCTAATGTATTTTATGGGATAAAATAATAAAAAGATCAAAATAGTTTCCGATTTTTGCTCTATCAAAAGTCGCAGAAGTATATAGTCGCTAAATTAATAGATTGACAAATATTCATTATTGAATAATTTAACAACTAATGGATTCATTAATTGCAAAAAAATTTTCTGTGATTACAATGATTACGAATATTCGGTAATTACTGACTGTAATCACTGTAATCATTCGTAATCATGTAATCACCGTTTTTGGCAGTCGTAATCACCGTAATCACATTCCGTGTAATCACGACCGTAATCACGTGTAATCACGCACATTTCGTAATCATGGTGTCACCCAATTTGAATGTGAATAGCCCCTGGAGGAAAATACAAAAATTCCGCCTCCAATTCACCCCGGAAGTATTGTTTAAACAAATGGAAATCGCGATTTTATCGTTTTTATTCAATATTTCCATAACTATTGATCGTAGCGAAAAAACCAAAAAAATACAAAATTATTTGTTATAAAATTTTACATAAAAAAGGTCTCTACATTTTTTTTATCCTGATAATAGTATTGGAGATACAAGCGCATGAAGGCGCGCGCCTCACTTTCCAGCTTATACGGTACTCCAGCCTAGGCAAACCGCTCGCTCTCGCTTGATACTCCGCCATGCAAGAATCATCTATGAACAATATTTCAATAATTTGAGATACAAAATTAGGTGAAATAATTCAAAATCTATTCATAAAGGTCTATACTACATACCACCATGCTTCAATCAATCATTCTCCTTCTCTTGTGGGTACACAGAGAAAAAAGTTCTAACTTTTAGAAATTTTTTTCTAGATTTTTGAAAGTGAAGTTTATCCCGTCAATCTGGATAAAATTTAGAAAAATATTTCTAAAAGCTAGAAAAAACTGGATTAAATTAATCGCTATAAAGCAGGTAAATTCTAGGTGAAATTTTTTTAGAGGTGCAAGTGTACTTATAACCTTTTTTTCTTCACATTTTCACTATTTTCCATCTTTTCTCATGAGTTTTGTGTAGTCCACAGGCCATTTATGAAATATAGTACGAGAAAAAATCGAAAAGCCAAAATTTTTGGTGGGCCATTCTCCAGTTAAAATGACCAATTTTGACATTTTCTCCAATTAAACGCTTCCATTTTTTCTCGCGAGTTCTGAGTAGCAGGGCAGCAATTATAATAATAGGGTAGGGCGAAACGGACCATGTGATTAGTTGTCTCTTTTTTTATTACTCGATTTGGCTACAAAAGATAAGCCCAAATCAAGTAATATATATACCACTCTAGACCGTTTGACCCTTGAATTGATCTTCCAGTCTCGATTCTAGAACATTTGACTCTTGAATAGACTTTTCAGCCTCTATTCCGACCGTTTGACCCTTAGATTGACCTTCTAGACTCCACTCTAGATCATTTGATCCTTGAATTGACTTTTCAGCCTCATCTCAGAGCATTTTATCTTTGAATCTATCTTTCACACTCCACTCAAGACCATTTGAACCTTGAATTGATCCTTCAGCCTCCCCTGTAGATCATTTCACCCTTAAATTGGTCTCCCAACCTCTACTCCAGACCGTTTGATCTATATATATATATATTACTTGATTTGGGCTTATCTTTTGTAGCCAAATCGAGTAATAAAAAAAGAGACAACTAATCACATGGTCCGTTTTGCCCTACCCTACCCTATTATTATAACTGCTGCCCTGCTACTCAGAACTCGCGAGAAAAAATGGAAGCGTTTAATTAAAGAAAATGTCAAAATTGGTCATTTTAACTGAAAAATGGCCCACCGAAAATTTTGACTTTTCGATTTTTTCTCGTGCTATATTTCATAAATGGCCTGTGTGGACTACACAAAACTCATAAGAAAAGATGGAAAATAGTGAAAATTTGAAGAAAAAAAAGTTATAAGTACACTTGCACCTCTAAAAAAATTTCACCTAGAATTTATCTGCTTTATAGCGATTAATTTAATCCATTTTTTTCTAGCTTTTAGAATTTTTTTTCTAAATTTCATCCAGATTGACGGGATAAACTTCACTTTTTAAAGTAGCTCATCAGTGGAATAAAATTTAAAGATTTTTGAAAACTACAAAGAATCACCTGAAAGTGTTACTAGATTTTTTAATCGTAATTTTTTGCTCGATTTCATTAACGTTTTAGTTTTTCAAAAAATCAATTTCGAAAAATCAACATTTAACCCAGCGTCTTATGAAAAAACTCATAACTTTTTTTTGAATAAAGATTAAAATCTGAATTTTTCACTCAAAATATGAAAAAAATAATAAGAAATATTGACACTTATTTCATGAGGCTTAACCGTTTAGTTTTGTTTATATTAACAATAAACAGTAAAAATTGACGAGAAACCGGAACCGAAATCGACATGGCAACGTCTGTTCGGGTAAAGAGATTATGGCGTTCACTCCACTCGACTCCCGTCTGTCATTTCAACATCCAGCGTTGCCACGTATATTTGCAAGCTACCCTCGTGGAAATCGGGTCGTCAAATTTTGACAAATTATGGCATAAAATCTCAAATTCTGACAAATTATATCAAAAAAATTTATAGAAATTATGTCAGAATTTGTTATAATTTGTCAGAATCCGTCATTTTCTGTCAAAATCTGACTAATTTGGTCAGAAATTGACAAAATATGATCGGAATTTGGGACGGGTTGGTCAGATAATGTTATAATTTATCATCAAAAATATGACGAAATCTGACAAATTCTGACAGATTCTGTAATAATATGACATAATATGTTCACTTTTCTTGAGCTGACGGTCGTCATTTGATGGCCTTTTATGGCATTATATGTATAAGAATATGATATATTTTGACAGAATCTGACAAATTTTGATAGACGATGTTATTCATTGACAAATTCAAAAATAAAATGACAAAACAAAATGTCAAAATTTGTCATTTATTGTCATATTTCGATAAAATCGCTCAAATTATTACCGATTCTGTCACCTTCTGCTCCTTGTGCTAAAAGATGATTCACAATTTTTCAAACTAGTCTCCGATTAATGCAATCCTTCCTGATATATTTTCCCGCGAAAGTATTCCCGTTCGAAGATTTCATAATTATTGGACATTTTTGGCGGCTCATATTATGATTTGCCTAATTGTAATAAGCATCGTAACGTCACTAATAAAATGTCTTAGTCCACCCTTGAGGGTAGAGGGTGTGCAGATTTATTGCTTTGAGTGGCTTTGAGATGGTATGGGGTTATACCCATACAGCTATCTCTCGGTCTTGAGTGCGTTCAAGCACCACCCTTATAAACTCCGAGTAAACATTTCACACGCGGAAGGTTTTAGACATCTAGTGGCGCTTCCAGAACTAAGATTTGACAGATAATGTCGATTTTTGTCATATTCTGAGCACCGATGCTTGCCAGAATTTGTCATTATCGGACATCCGATGACATCATAAATATCATAAAATATGACATTTATTGACAGATTATGACATTCACTGACAGATTCTGACAATTTATGACGGGCTGAAACGTGATAAAATATGACATAAAAAAAAAGTATTATGTCGAAAAGTGTCATATTCTCAGAAATTCTGACGTTTGATGAGACCTCAGAAGATGTCAAAATATGACAAAAATATGATTGCCATATTATGACGAAAGGTGACATTTTTTGAGAAACTCTGACATTTAATGTGCCCTCAGAAGATGTCAAAATATGACGAGAATATTGTTGTCATATTATAACGAAAAATTACATATATTCTGAGAAATTCTGACATTTGATGTGCCCTCAGAAGATATCAAAAAAGAACTGGAAGATTTCAGTTGAATCAAGAAATTTCAGCTGATTTGAAAATGACGTACCGAAAATCCTTCGTAGAAGCATTGGAATTTTTTTTTCAATGGTAAATCATCATATTTTTGAATTCAATATCAATATTAATACGAATTAGGGTATAATTAGTATGAAATGTATGTTCATACTAATAGAGTTCATTTTGTGACCTTGTTAATATTAAATTCCTGAAAAGGCAGCAGGTTAATCGAATAAAACACAGGAACAAAAAAGGGAATACTGTAAAATACTGAATGTATATTTTAACCAACTAATAATACAAAGATAACAGGGCTTCTTCTCTGCCTTTTACTCATTATCTAGGGCAATGGGTAAGGCCAAGCAAGGTATACAGCAGCAACAATGGGATGATTCTAATTATTCCTCAAAGGGACTCGTGTAATGCAATGTCTAGGGGGCACAAAGTGTATTTAACCAATTTATAACAACCAAAATGACTCTAATGACTCGACAATTAATATTATAAAAACTGAAGGGCGAATAGGGTTGTGGGCTCACCGTTGGGGAGACAAAATAGAGGGAATAAGATGGGAGCACAGGGAATGTATCAAGTACTCACTCAGAGTCTGTTGTAACCGACGACCTTGGCGTCTATAAAAACTATGTTCACACAATCACAGCCACTGCTGCACCAGCCTCTTTCCCAGCTCCTTCACTGGACACAGCTTCTACTCAGAACTCTATGTTCACTCAACAATATCTTTTTTTATAATTCCATAATATCTCTTTTTAATTACAACGAATGCCGGAATAAATCCAATCCTCACACAAAAACACGTGCTACCCACACGCCGGTTGCAAACGAAGAAGTACTCATGTCTAATATTGCATTTGACCGAGCGTCAAAATGTACTTTCATACAGGAAATGCTTTCCGTGTGTAAAATATAGGGATTATGAATTGCAAAGAGGTGCACAGGATGATCATCCACTTTCGTGAAAGATACTGATGGAGGTTATGATAATAATTTGATTACGAGGGATAATGAGATCTTAGCAGGATTGAACATCTACGTGTTCTTCATGTTGCATCACGATTATAACGCTCTATTACAAATAATTAAATATTTTTCTGATAGACACTCACAGCACACTGATATCGTTCCAATAATAATCCACAAGCATCATTCCCGCCATATTCTCACCATGCACTTAGGTATTAAAATTGGATCATTTACAGTAGTACCTACAATTTCGTACGAACCACACTATGGACATTTCCAGATTCTCAATCATTATATTTTTCAATTAAATTCCTTTATAAAACTGGAAAAAATGCAGACAAAATAAGCATCTGTTACGTCATGATTTCATTAGAATTTAAGAAAATAAATCCCAATAAATTCATAACATAATTTAATTTTTCTCCTGTTTTTAGCCTATCCGAAGATAATAGCTTGGGATCGGAGTGGGTTGAATTGTGGAAATAGTTATGGAGTTTGGATTTGATTTAAAATAAAAGAAACTCAATTAAATATTTCAAATTAAATTCTGTATAATATCGAAATTTTCCCAATACAAATGAATTACTCGAAATTTGAATTCAAAATATTTTCTAGTTCACAGAGTAACGATAAAAATAATTTCTAACCAATTAAAGACAGTTCACGGTTTTAATTTATAAAAATTTCTACTCATCCATTTTTGTAAATTATCCAATTTCTATCCAATGGCTTTTTCTACCAAATATCCACAATAGAGAAAATTAACAATTCACCAAAATTTCAAATTCTCACTTCACAATTTTTCAATAGAAACTTCACAGTAATCCTAATTCTGAATCCATAAAAAAAATCTTAATTAAATCTTCACATGTTTAAAAAATTTTACAATTATTTTTAATTTGAAGAATAATTGTCCTGGAGGGAACTATTCTTTTGCCGGAACTGAGTACTGAGTGTAATGGATAACGACTAGTTACTTTGGGGTGCGCTAGTTTTATTGACTGACTGTTTGATTGTATTAATTAAAATACGTGCAAGCAAATTTAATTACTTAGTAATGAGGAGGGGGAATACCTCCACGATGGTGCATTACCTTGGTACGGATACCTGAACCTCCTGGTGATAACGCGCTTGGAGACAGCTCCAGGTGTTGCCACCTAACGATCACATGATCGTTATATAATTTATTATGAATGTTTTTATTATTTTTTCGGCCTTGATTTATATTTATTAATTTTAATAATAGTTTTCCCGTGAACTCTGAATTTTCCTCAATTTTTATATATTTACTTTATCCTTCTAAACGTCCTGTTTCTTATTTATGAGAAAAGTGACGTCGCGAGTCCAAAGTGCGACCGACGACAAGGTGAAGGTGCCTTTGACTCGTGTTAACAAACCATTGTCTTTTGCTTTATTTTATTTCCCCTGATTAAATTCCTGTATTTTATTTCCACGAGAAATATCGATCGAAAAGGATACTGGTATTTCTTGTGATTTCGAATAGAAATTTTTTTAGACCACCCATTTGTTATATACAAAATTTCATATAAAATTTTCCATTCGAACAAATATTTTATTCCGTGAGAAATTGTGTAGGGAACCCGTCGCAGCCGGAGAAGCGCAGTTGATGAGTGAAGTATCAGCAAATTCTTATACACACACTCGTCAACTGGGCTCACCGTTTTGCACGTGTGCTCTAGGTGCTGATTTCAGCACCTGAGTGGCGACGTTCAGACTCGAGGAATAACTTATTTCCAGCAGTCACGGCTAAATAGTGAAACATATCACGCCTGGCTCCTGTCTTTATCTATCCTCATCCTTACCAACGCCGTGTACGTTTCCCTTGATTTTGGGCATAACCGTGCGGTAAACCGAGTATAGTGAATTAGGAGAAATTTACAGTCAATTTATATCAAACAAAACACGACAATTACGCACACCATCATAGTTGGAAGACGGAGCATACTAAACACTCGTTGTCACTGGTTGGACTCATGGAAATAAGTTTAATAAGTGAAAATTTCTGCGTAAGCTGGAATTGACGCCTCGTGAACGTTTGTGGATCTTAGTGCTTAATTCTCAATATTATTTGGAATATATTCTAACTCTTTTAATTGTGAAACCCGAATGGAACTCAGTGATAAACTACAGGCAATACATAACTCACCTCGTGGAGGTTCTATTGGTCGCTGACTCGCCATTGAAGGGCCTACCGTTCATTTCCACCAAACCCAATTTGTAAAAGAAAGAAACACTAGGGTGAGCCCCATTCAAAATTTTCTAGTATAATAAATAAAATCGTGTTCCTTTTGCAGAGTTGAATCGTTTAGAATTGAGTAGTCTATTATTTACATCGCGCGCTACGATACTCTCGCTCACGTAGTTTAGCATTATATTTTATAAATTAGCTAAGATATTCGGGAAAATAAAAATTTGGGTTTATGGAACTTGTATCACACAGAATTGCCATCTAAATAAATGTTCTAACAAGAAATAGTGCGTTCTGTGTTCAATTGTAACTCATTTCAATTATATAAATTATCTAATACATTTGATACGAGTTGACTTGGGCGGATCGGGTGACCAGGCGCAGTGGATATGCCTATCATTTCAAAGGTAAGAATCCATTAGAGATTCTCTCCTCTGCAGGAAACTGTAAGTCGTAGGAGAAGGATTTCGGGAATATATAGCGGTTGGGCCGACCTCCGTCGGTATCCAACAGTTTTGGTGTCAGAAGTGGGATCCTTGCCTCACTGCGCCGTTCGAGAATCCGATTCGTTTATGTCAATAACAAAAATAAAAATTTTATTATCAAAATTTTGAGTTGAACTGTTTAGTTGAAATATTGTTGTAGTGCTGGACAAAAGTAATTGCTAAATTGTTAATCTACGTGTGATAAGACCTCATTGAGGTCGATAAATCAAATATTAAGTATGGCGGGGGACGAAACCCCAGAAGAGCGCGTAGCGCGCGAGCAGAGAGAACGCCAAGAGCGTGAGCAAAGAGAGGCGGAAGCGGCAGCTGCTCGTAGAGCAGCCGAAGCTGAAGCACGTCGGAGACATAGAGAAGCAAATCAGAACCGAGACCCAGGGCAGCGGGACGCCGACTTAGATGCTACTAGAGTTACCATCAACGAGAGCACCTCCGCTGCAGGGGTAGATTTTGTACATTATTTGAGGGCAAGGGATACCTGCAATGCTATCCCGATGTTCAATGGGTTACCCGATGCCCAGGTCGACTTTCTCGATTTTGAAACAGCAGTCAAGCGTTGTTATCATAAGGTCTCTCCTCAAAATCCTGACTTTATCGCTGCCGTGTTAGATCGATTACGCTTACCGGCTAGAGCGCATCTCGAATCGCTTGAAATACATAATGCTGACGAGATTTTAAAAATTTTAGGAACAAAATACAGGAAACGGTATAGTCAGGCGTATTTTGAAGAGAGAATCGCGAATTTAACTCTGCAAGATTATGAAGAGGTCGACGATTTTATTTTAAGATTGCAAAGAATTGTAAGGAATGCACGCAACACGTTGAAATTACTCTATCCAAATCACCATCAGGTTTTAGTCGAATTAATCGAGGAACAGGCACTCAAGAGGCTACTCAAATTAGCCCCGTCTGATTATCGAGTGGAACTAAGAAAAGAGCAAGTGAAGACGCTTGCTGACGCTATGGAGATCGTAAAACCCTTGGTAGAGGAGGATAGAGGACCCGCTGTACCTCAAAGAAATGGTAGAAATAATGATGATCGACAAACTGACCAATCGAACCGGAGATACAGTGAAGACCGTGATCGACGGGAGTACAATCGTGATATGCGCCCCGACGATCGAGAATTCCGTAAATCGAATGGTAGGGAACGGTCTAACGGAGATCGATATCGGTGGCCGTCGAGGGATCGGGCGGTACGATTCGATCGGGACGATTCACGCGAACGGAAGCGCTATTTCTTCGATGGACCACGTCAACGCTCATCTTACTCGGATTCAAGAGATCGTTATAACCGGGATAACGACCGCGATACTGACAAATACACTGCTGTGATGTCCTCGCGCGATGAGAGAGAGTGTTCCGACAGCCGGTGCACGTGTCCGCGCTGTCCTAGCAACAAAGGCAAATCGTCAGCCAACACCGGTGAGTTCGCTAACCCCGGTGAACGGAGACCTCGTTCCACTGATGACGCCCGACGGTCACGACGAGACGATAGACGGTCGAGAAACTCGGGCGCTAGGTCAGATTCTAGGGAAGACTCGAGAGAACGTCGTGGACCCCGACGAGATAGGACGCCTGAAAACCAATCCAATCGTTAAGAGTCTTTAAACGGGGAAGCCGCTCGCTCGCCAGCGTCGAGAGCGGGCGGGGCCCCGGAACAACAAACTATATCGGTGATGGAGATGTTCCGCCGGATGTAGACGCACAAGTAATACAATATCGGCGAGGCATGTGCCCTGCGATAACCGTTCGACATCGGGACTTCTGTAATAATCGTACGGACTTATTGATAGATACGGGTGGAGAATCAAGTTTAATTTTTATTGACGTTTTGCATCCTGAGGCTAGGATAAATCCGAATGAAAGAATTTATTATGGAGGAGTAGGATTAAAAATAACGGAAACGTTGGGCACGTTCACTTTTAAGTTGCGGGGAATTACCATCAAATTCCACGTCACCCCGATTCCACCTGGAGATTACTGTGGTATTATAGGGAGGGATTTCCTGTGTAAATATGGATGTACCCTGTCTTACGACATGTACACCCTTTCTTTGCACGGAGCCCCGTGTCGCCCCATACCATTCGATATGCAATTCCCTCGTTATATCAAACAACCGAAATCAACCGTAGCCTGTATGGGGGAAGAAGGACCGATAGTGCGCTTAGAATCGCCTGCGCTAAAAGAAGGCTCCGGTCTGTTCCTGCTCGATTCGGGGGCCGCGGTAACGATGGTCTATAGAGACCATATAGTTGTCGAGGTCACCGACTGCCCACCGCGCGTAATAGTAGGAGCGGCCATGGACAGCACCCCTGTTATCGGAACCGCAGTGTTGAATATCAACGGAACTCCCACGGAATTTAATGTGCTCGAAGGATCCCACACTGCATATGCAGGCATTATCGGAAATGATTTTTACGTCCCATCGAGATGCGAAATTGATTTACACCGTCAATCCTTAGCGTTGCGATCTAAGGCGACCGAGCCAATTTTGTTTCACCGGAATCTTATCGCTGGGAAACCCATGGAACTGCCACCCGATTCAGAATTACAAGTACCCGTAGAATCCACTGAGTCTTTATCTAGGAAAATGTACTTGCCTACAACTGAAATCGAAAAAGGGGTGACGATCAGAGAGCAGGAAATCGAGCCGCATAAGGGAAACATCTTTTGGGTTACTATCTGTAACGAAAACGACATCCCAGTGACTGTCGTAATTCCGCCCCAAAAATTACAGCCACTCGCAGAAATCATGGCGTTGTCCGAATTGGAGGGACTAGACCTGTATAAAGATCCGTTTGGCGAGCCCGATTATGAAATCGCTGAGCAACCAGTTCCACCGATGGAGGGATCGGCCAGAGAACAACTGATCGACGACACGCTAATCACTGGCGATGCCAAAGAATCTGCCCAGTATGTTAGAGAAAGCTTAGATGGATATTATGACATTATCACTGTACCAGGGGAAAAACCCGGCGCGATAAACGATGTCACGTGCACTATAAGAACAGTGGACGAGAGGCCGGTGTATATAAAACAATATCGGGTACCGGAGAAGCTCGTAGGCGAAATGGCCACTCACGTGAATAACTTGTTGTCACAAGGGAAGATCGCCCCTTCGAAATCGCCTTACAACTCGCCGTCCGTCTTAGTACCTAAGAAACCCGGCTCTGACGGAAAGAAACGTTGGAGAATGGTGACAGACCTCCGAGCCATAAACAAGAAGACCGTGGCGGATAAATATCCACTGCCCAGGATACGCGCAATACTAGACAAGTTCAAGAGGTCGAGAATATTCAGCACTCTTGACCTGGCAAGTGGATTCCATCAAATAAGAATGGACCCCAGGGACCGAGAAAAGACCGTGTTTTCAACGCCGCAGGGGCATTTCGAATATCTGTATATGCCCTTTGGACTGAAAAATGCTCCAGCGATTTTCCAACGTGCCATGGACAGAATTCTGAAGGGTCTGATTGGACGGGGCGTTGAAGTATATTTGGACGATATCATCGTCCATTCAAAAACCAAGAAACGACATCAAAGTCTGTTAAGGGCAGTATTCCAACGGCTAAAAGAGCATGGGGCGTCCCTTCAACTGGAAAAATGCCATTTATTCCAACGAGAAGTTACGTACTTAGGTTTTATCATCAATGCTGACGGGATTCGCCCGGATCCAATCAAAGTCCACGCGATCACGGCCTTCGATACTCCCAAGGATAAGTCTGAGTTGAGAAGTTTCTTGGGTATGTGCAACTATTTTCAGAGATTCAAGGAGTGGTACTCACCAAGAACAAGTCCGCTATTTGAACTATTGAAGAAGGATGCTGCGTGGAAATGGGAAGCTCGACAGGAGCTTGCATTCAATGAGCTAAAAGTGTTCTTAACCAACGAGCCTTTTCTTTTACATCCAGATTTCGAGAAGACGTTCTTAGTAACGGTGAACTCGTCGCCATGCGGAGTTGGCGCGGTTCTGACACAGATAGACGACGCGGGCGTAGAGGGGCCGATAGCATACGCGTCTCGAACTTTAACCGGCGCTGAAACTCGATATACTGTAGAGGAGCGAGAGTGCCTAGCAGTGGTTTTCGCTCTCAATCATTTTCGACCGTACCTCTATGGAAAACAATTCGAGCTCTTCACTGAAAGTTCTGCGGCAGTGTGGCTCCAAGACTGCACTGACTACGCCACTCGCAAGGTGCACTTAAAGACGAAAATTACGGAATACGATTTTGTAGTTCACCATCGAACCGGGAAAACGAAACAGGTTGCCAAAGCTTTGGCTTATAACCCGGTTGACCCGCCCTCTACTAATGGGGAAGCGCGCTATTGTGCTCTACCCTACAAACAAGTACCTCTTCCTCCGCGTCCGCGAGCAAAAACGGTCGCTGATCCGATGTCACCAGAACCAACAGTCCGCCCAAGAGGCAGACCCCGAAAAGTCACTTTACAGCCTTCGAACACCCAAGCGACGAGGTCGAATTCAAAGAGGCCAACTACATCGAAGTCTCAGCCGACGAAGCCGAGTGTGACCAGGCCTACCATGTCTAGTCGAGGAAAAACAACCGATCTGGCTAACACGAGCTCTATTGCAAGTAGACTGACGAGAAGGAGAGAGCTGCAGACGGGGCCAACCCAGTCTGAACCAATCACCCAAGAATTTCCAGATGAGTCTGAAACTGAAGAAGCCGAGAAAGAATCCCTATCTGCCGAGAACATAAGACCATGTCTAGAATCGCCGCCGCCTCTACGACCCACAACACCGCCTTTTCCGCAATTCACGGATACTGGCGATGAAGAAGACGATGATGTGTTCGAAGAATTGCCCCCACCACCAGAAAATAAGGCAATCATCGAGGTCGGGAAAAATCCCAGGGAAGGCATAGATTCGGAAGACCCCGAAATCGAGGAACCCCCATTGAGGTTGGCATACGAAAATTCATTGGGTGGGTCGTCGACTTCTCAGCAGGAACAGGTTGTCCAGCCTAGGCCAAGCCCATTTAAACCGCCACCTAGTTTCATAGAATCGATGCAAAGAGCATTTATGATTCTTGACAAGAAAAACCAATCGAGGCAACTAGCCGCGAGGCCCGAGGAAGTACAAAAGGATGAAGAAGAAGTGCATGAAGAAGACGAAGAAGTGAGGAGTGAATCAGAAGGTTCGGAGGGGGTGGTCGAAGATCAGCCTACAATTGGAACTAGGGCTAAACACAGAGGCAAACGAATCGAAGAACTCTTGGAAAGCCTTGTAAGAATGCAACAGAGTCTCCAAGAAAATCTTATGGGTCAAAGCAAATTAGGCGAACCGACAGATCCCCACGTGATTCAACAGAATTCTGAAGAAAAGGATAAAGGGTCAACTCCCGATGATCCAGAACCCGCACTAATGGTAGAAGTGCCTAATACATCTCAGGAATCCACGTCTCCGAGTCGACAACCACCGACCCCTTTACCCCCTAGCCCTATCATTCCGGTTAAGCGGAGCAGAATATCGATGTTGCCGACCCCGAGACAAGGACAGAATCCCATCGCCAAATCGAGTCCAATGTTAGTACCAACCAAACAAAAATCGATTATGAAAAAGCTACGATTCTCGTTACCCGCGGTGAGTGATGAGGATGACGCAATAACAAATTCGCCGGAGGCCGGTGTGAGCGCGCATTTTCCAGAGGTCCCTCCAGTACAAACCGGGGGGGGGAGTAGTACCACCCGACCTACAAACTGAACCCGCAGGGGGGGGAGTCTGTCTACAGCCGACACCTGACACTGACGAAGACGTTGAGGAAGAAACGGATGACGAGGGGGAGTGCGGCCCGGTACATACTGACATGACAATGACGGATACCAATGATGGAATTACTTTCCGACGGGACAATTTAGTTCATTTCCTAGCGGCCGATTGCGAAATTAACAGTGCAATATCGAAGTTATTACAAGCCGTAAATTACATCGATATTCGGGAACTTAGAAGATACAGTCCTACGATCGGAGAAGTTCTAGTCACCCCGGCTGGAAGATACCGAACATTTACTGTAATTATAAAATCGCATCATACGCAGAAACCGTATATCCAAGACGTTCTTTTGGGCTTAACTCGTTTGCGCGAAGCGTTCGAACATTATCGCATAACATCTTTCCGGATAGCGACCGTTGGAGATGAGGTAGGCAAGCTCGACATACGGGCCATGCTTGAGGAAATCTTCGAAGGATTCCCAGTAAAGATCAGCCTTTGCCACGGTAAGATAGAACACCCGAGCGAGGATCTACGCCCCGCAATCATACGCGAAGCGCACGATAGTCTTGTCGGCGGACATAAGGGAGTTGTGAAAACTTGTTGTAGAATTCGCGAAAGGTTTTACTGGCCTGGCATTCCCCAAGAAGTCACCGAGTACATACGACGATGCCCAACGTGTCGACGGCAAAAGGTATCGCGCATTAGAACTCGACAACCTATGGTAATTACCAACACGCCGCTCGAGCCATTCGAAAGAGTAGCAATCGATACTGTTGGGCCGATGAAAGCAACACCGCGAGGTAACGTGCATGTATTAACTATCCAAGATGCGCTAACAAAATACTGCATAGCGGCTGCATTACCGGATCTACGAACGGAAACGATTTTGACAGCCTTGATCGAGCATCTATATGCTGTCTATGGCTCGCCAAAAGTTGTACTGTCTGATAGGGGTACTAGTTTCACCAGTAAACTCTTCGCGCAGGTGAGTGAGATCTTCCGAGTAGATCACACTACTACTTCAGGTTATAGACCTCAAACGAATGGATCGCTCGAACGTAGTCATCAAACCCTCCTAGATTATGTGAGAACGATGATGGAAGACGTCGAAGATTGGGACTTACTGTTGCCATTCGCGATGCTCTCCTACAACACGTCCACACATGCGGCGACAGGTTTCACACCGTATGAGCTCGTATTCGGTCGGAGAGCTCGCGTACCCACGAGTTTCCCTGATGAACGCGATATCCAAACGTATCATGATTACATCGTAGACTTAGTCACCCGCCTGGATAAAATCCAGTTCGTAGCTGCTGAAAATTTGAACAAAGCTAAATTGAAATCGAAAGAATTATACGATCGTGACGCGCACCCAGTTGATTTTCAGATTGGACAGTTCGTTGATATAGTAGTAGAACCACGACGCGGTAAATTGGATAGCCACTATAAAATATCTTACGAGATAGTGGGTAAAACAGAAAATGGTAATCTTATACTTGAGGATGCAGAGGGTCAGCGTTTCATGCGGCATCCCAACAAAGTAAGGCTTGCCCCAGATTAAGGGAATGATCTTGGTACCATTATCAAAAAAAAAAAAAAAAATAAAAAAAAAAATAAAAAATAAAAAAAAAAATAATAATAATAATAATAATAATAATATGTATGCATAGTACTAATGATGAGATATCAATGAAGCGATAACGCTCGGCAAGTATGATAATGGGACCCGAGATGACTCTCTAGACTCACCCTATAAAATTTTTAATCATATTGTGTTCCAAAAAGGGGGGGAAGAAGAGGAGTCGTCATGGATATGCATTATCTGACTCTGTTGAGTGTGTTCTGGTTATGGCCACCAACCGGTGTCTGCGCGACTTCACTGCCGAGTTCTCCACCCGAAGATCAACCACCATATGAAATTCAATACTTCGCGAGTAATCCAGGTATTTATTACGAACAAATCCAAGACGTACGTCTGGTACGGAAGGAATGGCAAATAGTCACGAGTATCGATTTGGTTTCCTTCCATCGGCAAATCGATAGAGTCACCAGCCGACAGCACGAAATTCTACTGACACAGTGTCTTAAAACCCTCCCCAAGAATGATTGCACGCAGTTGCTCCGAATAACCTCTATTGAGACAATGAAACAGCAGATAATCCAGTTGAATCAACATCTGAATGACCTTTTCTCCGCCCCAGAAACGAAACCTATAGGCCTGCGAGGTCGAAGGGTACCACCACTGGCCATCATTGGAAGCATCCACCGGAGTCTATTCGGACTTATGGACTACAATGATTACCAACACATCACCAAAGAAATTGATCGACTTTATCAGTCACAGAAGGAGGTCACGTCGATAGTCAATAACTCCACACACATTATCAGGTCCAAAATTGAAGACATTAATAATTATTTGAACCAGACTAACTTCAATATATTGGCTCTGAAAACGGCTGCCGGAGAATTGCAAAATCAACTCAACCGTGAAGATCACCAAATCAAGATCATTGAATATACCCTGCAATTGTCTCGAGCAGGATTGGAAGCGGAGTCGTCGATCAGAAGAATGTTGGACGTTACTGAAAGGGCAGTAGAGGCAATAGATGCAGCAAAGTATGGAATCATCTCCCATACACTCATATATCCTGAACAGCTACGCGATATATCAGAAAATATCAAATCAGTCCACCCGGAATTGGAGTTCCCAATTCCCACGGGGGCTACTGATTACTCCGCATTGTCCAAAGTCAGCACTATCCGGGTGGCCCACGCTAGGGGAAAACTTTTGACCATCATCACCCTACCGCTGCTGGATCACGAAACATACACCCTGTACCATCTACATTCGTGTAAACGGCCCCAATTAATCGGGAATGTAACGGTATCGGCGCATATTACGCCCGAGAAACCATACCTACTCGTCGCTGAAGATCGCCACCATTTTGCTCTGTTAGACCGAATGGATATGGAAAATTGTGCTCCCCTTGGTAGCCGGATGGTTTGTGTGCCACGGTTTCCGATCAGCAACTCGTTACTGAAACCCGCCTGTGAAGTGATGCTACTTCTAAAACCATCCTTAGAAGTATTGCAAGTCTGTGACATCAAAATCACCAAGTCACGAGGTAGCGAATGGGACGTACTAGGAAATGGCGCTCAATGGCTTTTCTCTACTAATGAACCAGAACGTGGGGAAGTCATTTGCTCACATCATCTAGCCGGTAACGTAAATATTACCGGAACTGGAGTGATCACACTAGGACCCGACTGTAAACTACAAACTACCAGTGACCTTATAACTCACATAGGCATCATACAAACCTCTAAGATCACAATCCATTTACCTCCGGTAAATCTGACTCTATTAGATTTGGCACCTGAACTACAACAGAGCACAGAATCCCTGAATCCACTCACGGCCATACGCGTGGAGCCTCTGCCCAAGTTAAAGGACCATGGAAAAAGCGAAATACAATTGGACGAAGCTCAACGAAGACTCGAAGAAATTGGTCGAAGGCATCAAGAGATATACCATCATCGCCTGCTGACCTTCGGATCACTTGGGGGCCTAGGTCTGCTGAGTTTAGGAGGTATAATATATTTCCTTTGGAGATGGAAGGGATTCGTGAATTTGCTGCAGTGTGTATGTAAAAGAAGGTCGAACAACACTGGCAAGTCCAGCGACGTTAGTGCCGTCTCCTTGAGAAGAGTCGTTAGAAGTAATTCTCTGCCTATGCCAAACCCTAGATACCAGTTTGAAGTCGTCGACGAAACGCTACCACGTGTCAGCACTATCCAAGATCTTCAAGGAAGAACCTACCCCGAAGAACCAGCGCGTAGGACCACCAAACCAACGCGGCCAGTCACCCTTGTCATGTGACGCGTACTTAATGAAATCTCATCAAAAATTTTGTAACATTATATTATATTTTAGTTACTTAAGTAGAAATAAGATAAGAGAGTATCGGGCTTACGACGGGCTGATTGGCGCGTGAAGACCCGAAATTGAGAATTTCGGCCCTCCACGGGGGGGATGTTATATACAAAATTTCATATAAAATTTTCTATTCGAACAAATATTTTATTCCGTGAGAAATTGTGTAGGGAACCCGTCGCAGCCGGAGAAGCGCAGTTGATGAGTGAAGTATCAGCAAATTCTTATACACACACTCGTCAACTGAGCTCACCGTTTTGCACGTGTGCTCTAGGTGCTGATTTCAGCACCTAAGTGGCGACGTTCAGACTCGAGGAATAACTTATTTCCAGCAGTCACGGCTAAATAGTGAAACATATCACGCCTGGCTCCTGTAATCTATCCTCACCCTTACCAACGCCGTGTACGTTTCCCTTGATTTTGGGCATAACCGTGCGGTAAACCGAGTATAGTGAATTAGGAGAAATTTACAGTCAATTTATATCAAACAAAACACGACAATTACGCACACCATCGTAGTCGGAAGACGGAGCATACTAAACACTCGTTGTCACTGGTTGGACTCATGGAAATAAGTTTAATAAGTGAAAATTTCTGCGTAAGCTGGAATTGACGCCTCGTGAACGTTTGTGGATCTTAGTGCTTAATTCTCAATATTATTTGGAATATATTCTAACTCTTTTAATTGTGAAACCCGAATGGAACTCAGTGATAAACTACAGGCAATACATAACTCACCTCGTGGAGGTTCTATTGGTCGCTGACTCGCCATTGAAGGGCCTACCGTTCATTTCCACCAAACCCAATTTGTAAAAGAAAGAAACACTAGGGTGAGCCCCATTCAAAATTTTCTAGTATAATAAATAAAATCGTGTTCCTTTTGCAGAGTTGAATCGTTTAGAATTGAGTAGTCTATTATTTACATCGCGCGCTACGATACTCTCGCTCACGTAGTTTAGCATTATATTTTATAAATTAGCTAAGATATTCGGGAAAATAAAAATTTGGGATTATGGAACTTGTATCACACAGAATTACCATCTAAATAAATGTTCTAACGAGAAATAGTGCGTTCTGTGTTCAATTGTAACTCATTTCAATTATATAAATTATCTAATACATTTGATACGAGTTGACTTGGGCGGATCGGGTGACCAGGCGCAGTGGATATGCCTATCATTTCAAAGGTAAGAATCCATTAGAGATTCTCTCCTCCGCAGGAAACTGTAAGTCGTAGGAGAAGGATTTCGGGAATATATAGCGGTTGGGCCGACCTCCGTCGGTATCCAACACATTATTTCAAATTCAATTTTCTTCCAATTTATTATCATTTTTCATAATTTAATTATTTTATTTATTTCTTTTTTGAGAGAATACGCGTAACGTCTCCCGACGTAACAACAGTTATCCATCAATTCTACAAATTATTTCACATAATATAAACCATAAACAATTTCAACAATTTATATCAGTATACTAGGCTAATTCACTTATCACAATATTATCTATAAATAATCCTTCTCCTGCTAATGAAATTTATCCTGTTATCGAAATTTTATAAAAAAATGTGAAAGGAAAAAAAATGCGGGGAAATTTTCTCGAATGACGCTGGATGATCAGTCCCGCGCATTTTGATCCAGTAAAATCTTAATATTCAATGAAATTCTCTCTCTCTTGTCACTCACTCTATCTTTTAACTTGAAAGTTGTCGTCAAATGAACGAATGATTAATTGAGTTCGAGTGAGAAATAAATACGAGTTTTCTTGTTTAATTAAAAAAATCTGAAGCTATATCAATTTTCACTCTCCCCTTTATTACATAGAGGTCTAAGTGAGATTCATACGAGTTGATCTGGTAGATTTTGGCTTTGGGATGCACGACTTCTTTTCCTAAGACCGAGCGATTAATCCACGCCCGCTCTCCAAATTTTCCAAAACGAGCTAGTCTGGTAAATTCCGCAACCTCTCCTCTCGATTTTCCCCCTAGTCCTACGTTTTTATCGTTTCTCCAGTTTTCTGTTACGGTTGCGGTTCGATAATTCCGCGTTGTTAAAAATTATCTGGCGCCCAACGTCAGTTTCTCAAAAGAGTAGCTGGCATTACGTTTTAAGGTTTCTTGGAAGTTTGGGGAAATTGAGATGGACGAGGCCGAAGGTGACATAACCCCGGTAGTTTCGTCTGGATTTTCGTGTCAGTCAAGGTTTGGAGTTAAATTTAAGGTCTCCAGGGGAAGGACACGTCACAATGAATATATTTGCATTGTTTCAGAGAGTAAGGGGAACTCCTCAACAGATGATTCAGGGGATTCCGTGTATTCCGGGGACTGTAGTATTAGTTCATCACACAGCAGCAAATCATCTGATTCAGATGACGACTCTGAACATTCCATGGAATGCAGTTGTTCCTCATGCACTGGTACGTTCTCCGATGATTGAAGGGATCTGCATAAGCTTGAAACACCAAAAACAGATTGATTTTCGATTTCTTTTCGTAACTAGAGTATTGCCATGATGAGGTTGAATTTTTTACACAGACACTCTTGCGGAGCTTGATTTTTTTATTTTAATGGAAAAAAAATATTTATATACAATAGTAATTATCCAAACGCAGGGCCTCCGTCCGCTCGGTGGAAGATATTACAACCACTAGAGGTGATCTGAAAAAAAAAAATTATACTTCCAGTACGATGATAGAACTTCCGTATGGCCCAATGATTTTTTGTTATGTTGATTCATTTGTTAATAACAAATGTTTCAAGTCATTTTTTTTGGTTGGAAATGGATTTTTTTTCCAAAGCTTGCCATTTTTATAATTTCCAAAATTTCGAAAAATCATTGGGTTATACGGAAGTTCTATCATTGTACTGGAAGTATAATTTTTTTTCTTATTCAGATCACCCCTAGTGGTTGGAACACCCTCCACCGAGCGACCGTGCCGCGACGGAGGCCCTGCTTTTGAATAATAATAACTATTGTTTATAAATTTTTTTTTTCATTAAAATAAAAAAATCCAGCTCCGCAAGAGTGTCTATTCACTGTGTAAAAAAAACAAGCTCATCATGGCAATACTCTGGTTGCGAAAAGAAGTCGAAAATCAATCTGTTTTTGGGGCCCCAAGCTTATGCAGACCCCTTAACTGAGTACACTGTTAGTCCATCCTCGAGCGCTGAAGATTCTGATTCGAGTTCACCAGATACATCATCGTCCTCATCATCATCATCGTCAGACACTGATTACGCGTAGAAAAAAACTGTAATTCAATAACTAATTTCTTAAATTCAATGTATGGATTGTTTTTCATTCCGAGATTTTATTTTATTGAATCAGTTGTCAATTATCTTCAAAATATATGAAAATGTTATCCAACCCTTTTTTGATGAAATGAAGAGTGTTTGACGCGCTGTGCTTATTATCAAGTATCAGAATTTTGTGTTGAAATACAACCTTTTAAATCGATAATGACGTACATTCCAGGTACGTGAAAATTCATTGTCTATCGTCGAATCTCCTGCTTTATTAATTTTCATTGATGCTATAGCTGATGAATATTGATAATTATATGAACGTAAAGACGAGTATTTTACTTCTGGAAGTTCTTGGTGAATAATTCATAATGAAATTCAAATGGTGCGGAATGTGGTCCAGAGTGGTTGCGTTGTTGCGTCGAACGTACTTATTTTAGTTATTAATCGTGTTTTTATTGAAGTAACTGTGGGAACGTGATTCTCTCTGTGTAATTCGTGAGGTGCAGTTCCACTGGAACGTAAAAATTTTTTGTTTCAGCCTTAAGCACGCCTGCAAATTTTGCTTTTCACTGTACCTGTTCTAGTTTTAAGGTTAGTCCTTTTCCGCTTATTCCCATCCTCTTCAAGCCACCAATAATCCTGTGCCGCCCGTCCCTCGTCGGGACATGAGTTCAAACGGGACAAGTAGCGGCATCTCTCAGCCATCCTTCAACTTAATACGCCCTGCTGTTTTACCATCTGTTTTACCATCTGTTTTGCCACCTTCTAGCGAGAACATCCAAACTCCTCACAAAAAAAAAGGAAAAAAATCAAAAGCCGAGTCCTTGGCTACTGCGAACGATAACTCCCCCAAAATAAAAATTCATCTCCTACAAGGAACCCCCCAAAGTAAGAAAAAGAGAGGCACCGATGCTGAGCACCTGAGAGAGCTAACTGTGATCAAGAAACTAAGAAGCAATCCCTCACCTAGTACATCTCAGTTTTCATCTGACCCAGGAGACAACATCTCCTTTGAAGAGGGTTCTATGAGTGGATCGGATCCTGAAGAAGACCTCCCCCCCCCCAACTTGATCGTCCCCCCATCTCCAGACCCATCTATCTCTCCTCCATTTCATGTCATTGCTATGTCCGAGACGAAGCTCTGCCCCCTAATTAACGACGATGTGGCCTCACTTGACGGCTACACGCTCTTTAAACGTGATTGTAACACACGTGGTGGCGGTGTTGCTTTGTTCATCAATAATTACTTCAGGTTCAAGGTCCTTACATCCTCTTCTCATGTGTGGACAAAAAAACCGGGGTTACCTGAATATCTCTTCTGTGAAATAGCTGGCCATGGTGTCTTTCCAATCTTTGTGGTAGACCGCCTCATGCTCCTTTCCTTGAAGGCAGTGATTTCATACCTGACTTGCAGCTTCACCTACAGGATTACAGTTCTAAGGTTATCCTGGGTGATTTCAATGCTGATCAGTTTTTTACATCTAATGCTGATGCTATTTTTTGCAATTGCTGTTTACTGATAATGCTCTTCATCTTGTGCCGCATGGGGCTACTCACCATACTGCTAACTTTGACACCTGGTTGGACCTCTGCTTGATTGACTGTGAGGACACTTTGCTCTCCTACTGGAAAACAGATGTGCCCTTTGTTGATGGGCATGATCTCATTGCCGCTACGATACAGGCTACGATACAGTTCCTCGCCCTTCACTCAGCAAAGACATTTGTTACAGGGATTTCGGAGCACTTAATGTGGCTTTACTCAATGATCATATTGAATCTAGTGGTTGGTCAGCCTTTGATGAAGTATCATCTATTGATGAGCTGGTTTCATGCCTATGCTCAAATATCAGTGGTGATATTGATAAGGCTGTTCCCATGAAGACCGTGAAAAAGAACTCGAAGCGCAAGCCGTGGTTCACGGATGAAATTGTTGGCCTCTTGGCAGTAAGAGATCGGCTTCACAGATCATTTAATCGTACTCGCTCCAAAAGTGATATTTTGGAGTATCGGCTAGCACGGGATCATATGCATACTGTGGTTGAAGGTGCACGCCAGCTATTCTATCATGGACGGTTGGAATCAATTACGGAGCAGAGCTTGATGTGGAAGGAGCTGAGGCGTCTTGGAGTGGTTTCAGTGGACAACCAATCCACTGATATTGACTCTGAGGCTTTGAATGACCATTTTGCTGAAGTGTCTTTTGACTTAAATGAACCCTCTGTTGCTGACTTTCTTCAATCTCCTGAGTAATGTTAATGAGGTTGTGAGTGCTGTAAGGCACTTCTTAACTGAGGCTAAGCGATCTGATGGCATTGCCAAGTTTGTCATTAATGCTGCTTTGCCGCTTTGACTTCCTATCTTCTCACACTTTTCAATACATCTTTCTCTACCTCTGTTTTTCCTCTGGAGTGGAAGAAATCTCTTGGGGTAGCGCTTGGTAAGGAAAAAAATCCTGCATCGGTCCGTGATTACAGGCCGATAGCTCTACTCTGCTTCTTCCCGTGTGAAAACTGCGGCAAGGTTATGTATCGTCTCCGTTTTTTTCGAGCGAGTACCACCCTTGAGCTACGCAAACACCTTGTCGAGACTCTGGTGTTCCCTCTGGTTGATTACTGCTGTCTAGTGTATGGTGGTCTGTCTGCGGAGCTTGGTACGAGGGTGCAACGCCTGGTCAACATGGGGGTTAGGTTCGTGTTTGGAGCAAGGAGAGACGAGGTTACGGGTTACGGCTTACAGGTTACGGTTGGGCTGCATGACCTGTGAGACGCGCAAGAATTACTTTCTTGCGTGTCTTGCCTATAGAATTATGAATTCATAGCAGCCAAGTTATCTGGCTGATTTCTTAGTGGCCAGTCGTTGTGTTCGTCCTGTAAGTGGTGAGGTGTGTTCTTTGCTAATCATACCCTCCTGGACTGAATCTATGCGTTACTCCTTTCATGCCCCTGCAGCCTATTTTTGGAACTTTCTCCCCTCCTCGATACGTGATCTTCCTTCCCTCTGGTCCTTCAAGGCAGCGATTCGCATGTATCTTTGTGACAATCCTGCACTGCCTTGAGTCTCTCTTTCTCATCTTTTCTTCGCCTGCACTGCCTTGAGTCTCTCTTTCTCATCTTTTCTTCGCCTTATTCCTCTGTTCTTACTTTTTTCTTACTCCCACCTGTGCTCCTCTCTCTCACTCTCTTCTCTTTACTCTTTTCATATTTCTTCTCGTCTTTCCTTTGATAAACTTTTTTTTTCCTGTTAAGAGCCCCCGGGAATAATATTAATATTAATATTACTATTATTATTATTATTATTATGTGTTCATAGTTAGCATTATTTTCAATGTGAATTTTTGCTGTTATGCTTACTACAATATTTGCTCTGTATACATTTTTTTTGTTTATCTTTTCTGCTTTATAACCTTGTGTTATATTAAGCTTTTGTACAACCTAATGTACAGTAAATGAACTTCAATCAATCAATCAATGAATCTCCGACCATGCCAGCGTCTCTCGGTGATTATGGTTTGGAGGATACCCCACCAACCGTATGCTTCTTATCCTCATGCACAAGTTGACAATCTAACGACAATTCTGCCAAAGAATTGCAAGAAGCTCAAGGCCTGGCGTAATAATATCACAAGCAAAATGATCTCCCTGGAAGGTGAGGTGAGCTCCCTGAGATCCTCCCAGACTGAATTGCACAGCAGACTTACTACTCTTGAGTTAATGTGTAAGCCACCTAGCACTAAGGCCATCTGCTGAGCCAAAATCTACTTCTCGCGATCCCAGCATAATGGACATGTGGCGAGCATGCCCGCTGGAATGGCATTGCAACCCGTACAAGCGCAGCTTGCCTGGTAGACCCAACCACCAGCCCTACGAATCCAACCCAAATAAGGTCCCACGGCTTGTGCCGGGGCTTATAGGACCTTCCTCATAGTACCACTTTGCACAGTTTGGTGTCCGTGATGCTAGCTTTAGTTATGATTTCCTGCGTGGGGCAGCAACTTCATCCCCTATATCCTCTAAAGAGGGCTTCGCAGCCTATATATGCCATTTCTGTCCCCAGCGACTGGCAGAATTAGATAAACCATCCACCCACTACATTACAATGGACTCTTTTCTAGCCCTTGTTGTAAGTGAACGTATCATGTGTGACATACGCTCTTTATTTGCCCAGGCGGAACTTACTACTCTTGAAGACTCTGCTCGCTCTCCCCTCTGTTCTGATGCTGAGGAGCATCTCCGAAAACTAGAAGACAATGTGCAATCTGCTGGCACTGACGCCGTTGGTAAAAACTCTCTCAAACAAATTTTGAACAAGCTAGAGGCTCAAGAGAAAGAATTGAAGAAATGTAACGCCATCCGATCATTTCCCTATCATCCTTGACCTACTTGGCCCCCCTCAAGTCCCTCTTAACACCTCAAAAACTCTGGAAAAGAAACATGATTGATAAGTACTTTCAGTACCTCAATGCCTGCCCCTCACTCCTCCTCGATCCTAGTCTAGACATCGACAGCTTAATGGAAGCACTACACTGCAGTATCTTCGCAGCAGCTAGCCATGCTGGTATGCTCGTGAAGCCAACTCGACCAGATTCTGAATGTCCAAAAAATCCATGGTTTGACAGGGGTTGCAGGATCTCCAGAAAATTTTCTTCAACACTGTTACATGAATACCAAAATAGTACATTGTGTAACTAGTGCGTAAAGTGAAACTTTTTTGTAAGTACACGTTACACATACTATTTTTTGTAATACCTGCCAAAATTCGCTTTGAGGGGCAATTTGAAGTGCAAAGTGTTTGTTTTATGCACGGAGTGCGTAAAATTCAAGATCGTGCGTAAAGTGAAATTCGAGTGCGTAAAACGAACTTCGTTTTACGCACGAGATTCACTTTACTCACGACCTTTGAATTTTACGCACGCGGTGCGGAAATCCCGCACGGAAAAATATATATGTGGGACATATATGCATAAATCTATCATAATTATATAAAAAATATAATTAACTTATTATGCGCATTTATGGTACATATATCTGACATATATACGAAATATCACATTTTTGGCCGATTTTATATATTCAGTAATAGATGTATTATATATGTTGAAATTAAGTGATTATCTATAGCACGCTATTCATATTGTTGGAAGTTCGTATCGTCTATATGAATGATAACTCCGAATTTTTTAGACATGGTCTTTAAGTATATATTAAATCGTTCGGTTTCCATTTCTGAATAATTTTGTATTAAAATAGAAGTGATGAAAATATTGTACTTCTAGTCCTTACGCCCATGCTCATCCTGTATAAGATTTGGGGTCCGTGAAATAACTTGGGTGAAATCTATGTTTTTTGGGTCGCTGATTCTGAATTTGTTGGTTATTTTTCCCAAATGGAAACTGCTGAATTGTTATTAACAATTTAATTATTTAAATTTCCACCATAGTCAAACTATCTGAGATAGAGAAAAATTGACTTTTCAAAAAATGTTCAGAATTCAATAAGGGATAATTTTTGTCTTTTGTCGATTTTCTGTATTTCCTGCTGTTGGAAATTAACGTTGAATTCTTGAATCCAGGCAGAGGCCTACGCAGGGGTTTTGCTACCCGTCGGAACTTGGCCAGTTCCGTAATCATGTAACTCAACGAACGCTGCCGAACATCAACGAGGAGGCCCGAGTGCCTCCAAAATTCAGTATCTATCACGTCTTACAACGGTTAACATCGTATCCTTGTAATTGCATATCGATTCAATAAATTTATCTTAGAAATCAGTTCAGTAATTCACCGTAATTTAATTCTTGAATATTCAACAAATTGCTTTGAAAGTCAACAAATTATTTTAGTATTTCAACAAGTTGCTTAGTTATTCAACATTTTGATTTAGACATTCAACGACTAGATTTTGGACAATTATCAGTGAAATTTATCAAGGTTATTTTCAACACAGTGACGAGATTTTGTACATCTCCGTGCTTTTTTATTGTGTGAATAAAAGTGACTTGGCTCAGGCCTTAAATTCCAGTGTTGTTAATATTCCCTCACTCAAACATTTTCCCAAAATTCCGCCTCACGACCATCCTGGGAGATACGAAATCAACATAGAACATCAACATTTTTAACACCTGCAGTTTTCGAAATAAAAACACAATATGACATTCCATGCTGCTTACCTCAATATATTGCCTTGCGCTCTTAAGCTCTCGCGCTGCGCCAAGGCGCGTATGGCAATTTTTCATCATATCTCAATAAATAAGTAAGATACGAAAAATTCCCAAGATATAACAATTATTCCTTATCAAATTGTAGACATTCTTTAATAAGTAAAATTTTCTGTGGTGACAATTTGAATAATTAAATTTTTAATAACAATCCAGAAGATTCGATTTTAGAAAAATAACCAACAATTTTTATTTGAGCCAGTAACCAGTATGACCTCAAGTGCAGCTGATTAATTTTCATACGAAAAACCGTACTTATAGAAGTCGACTGGCAAGCGATTATAAACTATTTCGAACTGTTTGATATGCGGAAATTTTTCCAACTATGTGCGCTTTGACAGATTCGAAATGCCCAAGTTCGAGGCTCCGTTCCGGATTTCTCTTTTATTTTTTTATTTTCATTGTATCAATTGTCTCTTGAGGAGTTTTATTTCTATCGTGCAGCCTTTCACGTATTCACAGTCCCCTCTCTCTTTTCTATCATATATAAAATAAGAAAATATCCATTCCATCGGAAATCGATATTTCAATCGAATTTTTTTTAATTAGAAAATTTTCATCATATATATCCAAGAGGGAGGCTTGAACCTGAGAACATTTCTCTCCTGGAATTTTCAATTCTTGCGAATAAAATGGACGCATATACACGGCATATATGCAGAATATTGTTCATATTGTGACGGAGGTCACTTAGGAGATGATATAAATTACGGTTATTCGCTTGGAGAGCGTACTCTGTCTCTCTCCTTCACCTACGAGACCCGGAGTCCCATTTAGCATGTAAAGTATCGACCACTGAGTGACGAGACGAGTAGAATATAATAACTGAGGCAGAAGTCAGTGCAACTCCATACTCGTTCCAAGGCATCAAGGAACTGTGGATGCTCGTACTGAGGGCCGGGAGCGTGGCAAGGGAGTCTTTGTGGAGTAGAACGTGGAGACCCACGGATGAGCCTGAGAAGAGATATGTGGTACTGGGAGTGTACTCGTAGCCGGAGGAAGAGTAGCCAGACTGAGAAACGTCTCTATTTAAGAGTGAGGTAGTGAGGACCGGGGTCAATGTGCGAAGTTGGTGCGGATATCATTGAATGGTCTCTCGGGGAGAGAGTATAAAAAGAGAAATAGACTGGCCGGAGTGATGTTACCCGAACTGTAAAGGATGATATTGGATTTTGATAATTGAGAGACGGAGTCTAGAGATGTATAACACTCTATTCTCCCTGACGAAAAGGGAAGATAGTTGATGGAGAAATGATTGGAGGAGGTAACAGAAAGATTCAACTCCAAAGTAACTAGTTAAGATGAACTAATTCTCAATAATCTCCTTGTGTGAGGGTGGTAAAACAGATGCCTACTGTAGATTTGAGACAGTCACTCAACTTTCTCCTTGACCATGAATTCTGGGAATCGACCCAAATACATGATGTGGATTTATCCTCAATGGGCTAGCGGGGCACTCATTGGTACATTCCCGTATAAGGTAGCCCGGATTGGTGGAACGAGTCTGGGGGAGAAGAACTGACCCATACTACGAGACCGTCGACGAGCTCTCGTCACTCTGGTGGAACCGACAAAATAAACTACAACTCTTTTTCTATTTTCTTACTTATTTCAATTATTACTTTGTTTTCTTATTTCAATTACTACTTGCATTGTGTTCAGATTTTTTTTACTATTTCTCATTTTGTATTTCCAATACCTGGGTAGACCCGGAAGACTGAGAAAAGTGCTGAAAAGGCCAATTTTCTGTTGAGGGAATATTTCTCTGGTGATTCGAGATCTCGAGTGAGTACAAAGGGGATATTTACGTGCATAGTGGCAGTGGTTGATTCACAGCCACTTTTGACAACAAAAAATCATTAAAAGCGCCCGGAATTAGGTTGAATCTCGTAGAGGGTTGATTGAAGATTAATTTGAGTAAATCAATCGTTGATAAAAATTAATCCAAATTGGGAAAAATTGATTATTGAAAGGAACGTGTCCCTGGCGTTCCACAGGCCGCCATCTTCAATTCTCCCTCTTGCGAATTATTGAGAGAATTGTCGAAATAAAATCCGAATTAATCCAAAATAATCTTCAATTATTTTGGATAGATAAAATCCTAAAATTCGAGAAAATTCTATCAAATAAAATAAAGTCAATATTTCTTTTCTGCGAAATAATTTTATCTAACAAATTAGATAAAAACCATAGGCCCGAACATAATTGTTAAATAACCGAATGGATGTATGGTGTTATCTCTGGACGCAGTGATAATACAATTCTGATTATATTTTTGTTTCCTTAAAGTTTTTTATTTTTCATACTAACTCCAAAGGAGAAATAAACCTTGATTTCCTGTTGTAAAACCGGTTCCATGTCACCACAACACAAACAAAAATAACACAAACAAAAATAACATACAAAAATAACTCAAACAAAAATAACACAAACAAAAATAACACAAACCAAAATAACACAAACAAAAAAAAACATAAACATGAATAACTCGGGATAATAACATATATTTGAACTTAAGGATGTTCTGCCTTGATTGCAACAGGGGGGGGGGGTGAGCTGTAGGGGAAAGGTACGATTTTCTGGGGAATTCCAACCCCTGAACACGAAAAAATGACATTTTGAATTACCCCATTGAGGTTATATTTGGTCACTTTTATAGTGCCATTATATTCTTCATGACTCTTTTTCCTAATAAATATTCATAGGATCGATCAAAAAATTTGCAACAATCAATTTAATAATTTTTGAAAAAAATAAAAATCTGGTCGTTAACAGCGGCATTATTGGGAACTAGAGAAATTTGGTAACATGGGCTGGTATCATTGGCTGACTAGGGCCACACTCGGCTGTAAACGTTTATTCATCCCCCAGATACCCCAGATTTGTATTTTGCGCGCTGCCCTCTCTCTTTGAATGTGTTGCGACGTTGCCGTACTTTCCAGCTGCGCGCGCAAGAAAGGTAAATTTTTGCTTATTTTGGCATTTTTTATAACTAATTATTAGTCTAAGAGATGCATAAGAATGCAACGTTATTTCTTGACGTAACGATTGACCTATAGCCGGAGTTTCATTACGCTAGACCCATTTTTCATCGTTTTCACCAACTTTTCGTGAATTTTCGATAAGAACACGTGTTAAATTGATATTTTTTAAAAAATCATAACGGTGCCAATACAAGGACTTATTAAGGCTGTGGAGTTTGTGATGAAAAATACCACCTTCACTTTTGACGGCAACCACTATCAGCAGATTTTTGGATTGCCCATGGGTTCTCCTCTAGCTCCTGTTCTAGCAGACATTGTAATGCAAGACATTGAATTCATGTGCTGGGGTGAAATTGATTACCATATACTTTTCTATAAAAGATATGTTGATGATATTATAACTGTTGTTCCCATTGATAAAGTTGACTATTGAGTTGGTCTTTTCAACGCACAACATCCTAGATTGAAATTTACGTATGAAGTGGAGAACAATGGTTGTATTGCATTTTTGGACTTATTATTGATACATCGTGACAACTTTATTGTCACTGATTGGTATAGAAAAGCTACTTGGTCTGGTAGATTCTTGAATTTTTACTCACATCACCCTATGACACAAAAGAAAGGCATTATATTCATGTTAGTGGACAGAGCTTAGAAACTTGCCCACCATGAATTTCTGCAGAAGAATTTGGATTCAATTATTCAAACGTTACTGAAGAATGATTATCCGAAGAGTTTCGTTTGCCATTGGATAAATGTGAGATTAAAATATTTAGAAGGTTTAGAAAAAGGTTGTCAGCAAGCTAGTAGTGACACAAGCGTGATCACAAGGGACTTCAAAAACACGCTTGTTTTGCCTTATGCAGAAGGTCTCACACAGAACATCGCTAGACTAACAAAAAGGTATGGATTAGAGTTGATCTCGTGTAACAAATATAAGTTCCAATAATTCATCAAGTCAACGAAAGACCCTGTGGATAAATTGAGCAAGACGAATTGTGTGTATTCTATCCCGTGCACAGGCTGTGAAGGTGTATATATTGGGCAAAGCAAACGACCATTAAAAAGGAGGAAATATGAACATGAAAGGAGCTGTATGCATCCGCCTCCTAAAACGCACACAGTATTATCCAAGCATTCTTGGGATTTTGACCACAGGTTCGGTTTTGAAAGCATAAAAGTTCTTGGACAAGAAAAGAACTTATTCAAGAGGAATTGCTTTGAAATGTATTGCATCACCAAGGAAAAACATGCTGTGAATTTCAGAACTGATGTGGACAAACTCAGTAAAATATATAGCAATGTCATCTTATAATATTGTCTTTATATATTGTTACTCAATTTTAAATAATCATTTTTGAATTACATTTAAAGATTGACCTGTGTTCAAGGTGTTTGCTATGGTTGGTTGTGTTCGAGTTACTTGTTATTATGGTTGGTTGTGTTCAAGTTACTCGCTGTAGCACTGCCCCAAAATTCCCTTTGACAATATTTCAATAGTGACTATGTTCGGATTGTGGTTGAAGTAGAGGCAATAATATCGCTATCTCGTGTCATCTTACTCTTGGTGTCTTTTCACGTTTTTTAAGTATTTTAAAGTATAAATATTTCTATTTTTCAATTATGATGAGTTTTGTTGGGTGTTATCTGAACTGGTTTAGACAATATTTATTAGACAATGTTTTTTCATGACAGTTAATTTGTGTTAACATGCTACAATTTCTGACATAACCCACAATAGTCAGTGTTCTTTATCAGTTTCTGTAAGTTTATTATGCTTTTCAACTGTTGATTGTTTTTTTGATTCTGATTTAACTTTAATTTTAATTTCTTTTGTAATCTTTCTCAACAGATAATAATAAATTATGATGTTTTTGTCCTGATGAGGACCTCAGAATTGAAGTCGAAACGTCGACAAATTGACTAGCCAATGTACATCTGATTGACTGATTTTTATTGACCGCAAGGCCGCTTTAAATTAACCTTTTTTATTGATTATCAACGGTCACATAGCAACAAATCTGGAAAAATCATAACTTTATCATGCAGCTCGCAGAAAAGCTGAAATTTTGCATGCGGTTCTTGAATAGATTGAAGAATCATACAAAAAAATTTCATCAACTTCTTATATTTCCTTATAATGTCGAAAATGTAGGCAGAACATCCTTAATTTTTCTATCCTCAGCAATCAATAAACCACTTTCTTAATCAACATCACGCTATCAACACCTTAAGAATAGAGCGATTGTCCCCCCTCCCTCCCCCAAATATCGATCGATAACTTCCCCCTCTCCTTATTTACATTTAAATTCAATTGAAATGAATTACTTTAATAAATTTTTTCCTCAATGCCAATTACTATTAGTATTATCCTTATCTGTGTTATTTATGTTTGTGATATTTTTGTTTGTGTTATTTTTGCTTGTGTTATTTTTGTATTTTATTTTTGTTTATGTTATTTTTGTTTGTGTTGTGGTGACGTGTTACCGTAAAGCCGAACAAAAACATTTTTTTTTCTTATGAATAAATTCCATACTGTCGTTACAATCAAACAATTCTCTTCTTGAATTATTTCTTGCCCGGAGACAGTTAATTTTTAGTGAGCGAGAGAGAGACAGATTCTACGATTCCCATCGGATTAAAAACCTAATTTGGCCCGAACAACATTCATAGAAAAATTAAAAGTACGAGAGAAATTGCATTGTGCCGAAGCATACTCCAGTAGGAAAAGCCTACCTATTACGTGATTTAGTCCATCGGACCGTTGAGTTGGAATTTAATTGATAAATTCGGATTCAACGTCACAATATATACAAGTTGCATATATTGTAAATATATGTTGATTACATACAATGAATATATCACCCATATATATATATAGTTTATTGGTTGCATATATCTCACATATATATGGACTACATGTTTTAAATGTAGGTTACATATATGATAAGTATATATTTCATTACTATTTCACTTATATTCAACCTGATATATATGACATATATCATCAAATAAATATCCAATACATTTGGAATATATCCTACATCTAACTCACATACAAATGCGCATATATTTTGCATATATTCTTTTATATATCTACGAATATATTCAAAATATAAGAGACATAGGAACCGGCAGTTTGGCGCAGTGGGTTCATCAATAACTCACACGCGGCGGACCCGGGTTCGATTCCCACCGGTTACACTAGTGAGATACTAACTAGTATAAAAAGTCTTGTTTCAGGGGGCAGAACAGGTGGGAACAAACCGTAAAAACCCGAAAGGGTATACGGAAGGAAAAACATATACGAGACATATGTCATTTTTGGCCGACCTTCCATACATACAGTATCTGCTCCAGAAGGTGGAAAGGGTTCTGGAGCAGACGGTATCCCTGCTGAGTTTTTCAAGGCACTTCTCCCTGCTGGCACATTGTTCCTCCAAGAGCTGTTCAACAAGATCTTGAACGGGGGAGTAGTTCCCAGATCCTGGCACGAGATCGTCTTAACCATGATATTCAAAAAGGATGACAAATCCAAGCCTGAGAATTACAGGGGAATTGCCCTAGTGAACGTAGTTGCGAAACTTTTCACAAAAATTTTATGTATCAGATTGGACGAATGGGTAGAGGAGGAAAGCATTTACCCCGAATACCAAGCGGGCTTCCGTAAAAGTAGCTCTGCTTTTGACAACATCTTTGTTGCACTGGCGACAGTCCAACTCCAACTTTGCCTAGGGAATCGTAAAGTATTGGTCTCTTTCAAGGGTGCATCCACCTGGGCTCTTCAGTACATAGACTCCATTGAGCGAATACAACTTGCCTTCTACAAAAGATTGTTGTTACTCCCATCTTGCACGCCTGGTCACCTACTTCGGCACGAGGTAGGCTGAGTCAGACTTCTGTACCAAGTTGTGAAACTCACTCTAAGCTGGTTCTCGAGAGTTTTTGACCAAGAAGAAGGAAGACTCCCCATGATCTGTCTGCTTAGGTTCATGGGCCTAGCAAAATCCCAAGTTCTTTCAACTACTTCTAGTAGCGGTAGAGCCAGAGCCCTTCGCTACAACTCGGTCTTGCAGCTCAAGGCTCTTTTGGAACCGTATAATGTAACATTTGATGTCATAAACCCCTCGTCTTCATACTGGACAGCAGAGCAGCCGAGAGTCCTTGCAGAGCTGAAGCTTCGTCTCCTAAAGTTGGACTCAACCAAAGCTGAAGCTTCATTATTCTGCCAAGTCCCGATGCCGAGGTCTCCTACAGGCCTACCAGCTGGCTATCTAAGTCTGCGACCCCCTATAGCCATGAGCAGAATAAAAGCACAGACGAGACTGGCAAGTCCTTTAATCCTTTCTTACTCCATCAAGAAGACTTTCCACAAGATTGATCTTTCCCTGCCCCTGCCTTCGAGTAAGGTGGAAATTTCAGCAGGAAGTGGAGCACTCGAGTCTGTGGCTCACTTCCTGCTGAAATTTCCACCTTACTCGAAATATCGCGAATCGTTCCTGAGTGGAGACATTCGTACAGATGGCTCCTCTGATGAATCTCTAGCATCTCTCTCCGAATTCCTGACTTCGGGGGATCCAATCTTCACCAAGAAGATATTTTTCTTCGTCAAAAATGCCCGAAAAACTCGAGAGGGAATCCTAAACCCTGTCCCTAACAATTCCACGTTCCACCCATATTCAAACAAAGTCAATCTCATAACAAATTACTTTAAACCAATTGGAGATATTTAGCTTATAATCTAATATTTTATTATCTACTAGTTTTAGTGAAAAGTACAACCTATTGCGTTCATTATTGATTTTTTCACGACATGTTCAAGCGCTTGTGTTCCATCTTTAACCTATTCTCACATCTAGCTACCTCTTATCGATCTACTTACATGCCCTGCCCTACCAAAACCACCCTGGACCACCCCATCAGAAACTCCACATTAAGCTGACTACGTTTCTTTATCTTTTATTTTTTATTTCCGCTTTTATTTTTTCGCTTTATTTGTTTGTTATTTCCAGATTTCTATTTTAACTATTTTCAATAATAATTTTCTAAATATCGACTTGATCGAAAAATGAAGTCTAGTATTTTTTTTTCGAATGAATAAGAAAATTTACCTCAATAATTAATTTTTCAAAAATTAATAAAAATCAAGGTGACCTCTCAGCAAGACATAAAACCAAAATTTCGAAACATTTGAAAATTTATTGAGGAACGAGCAACCTAAATTTTCGGACAAGAATTTGGTGTATCAGCACTCAAAGTCTAAAATCGATGCAATTCATCAGATTTTATCATACTAAACGACCCCAATTTGTAAATTGCAAATCGACATATCGATCCCACTCATGCAAAAACTAGAAAATCAGACGACAATTTCCACCAATTAAAATCCAGGTCGTGGACATCGCCACGAACCTCAGCTCTCAAAAACTTGAAACTCAAAGATCAGTCTGTACACAACTGCGGAGTAGTTAGCAAGCCTAGTGGAAATTGCTCACTTAATCGGTCTTTTTGACCCTCCCAAATAATAACTCGCTAAAGTCAATATTATATGTGGTGACTATTAAATAGAAGTAATAGTGATCGGGCAAATCGAACAGGGATCTCCGTCCTTTAACCGAGAGAGTGTCATTTCTTACATTAAAAGGGGAAACCGTTAATCGCGAAGTGGGTGTGGACATTCTCAAACAAAACTTTATCTAAATCAATCAATTTAACTTCTCCAGTGGAAGAAAGTGTTCCGATAAGAAGTAACTATAATAGTTTCAAGAGTGTTCTTGCTACTGGTAGTGAAAAGACTATTGGATACACCCAAGAAGCCACAACTTAATTAATAGTGAAATTCAATAATAGTTACAACAACGCATTCAGAAGATAGAACACCTTATCAGAGTATTAAATGTGAGTAAACCAAACCATTCACCAATTGTATTAAAATTCTGATCCTCCAGATCATTCCAGGGATAGGAATAATTATTTTAGTTATTTATATATCACAAAATTGAAATTCTGTAATCTCTAAAATTTTCGGATTATAAAATAAAATCAAGTTTAAGTTAAACTCTAGATATTTTTGAATCCATAAATCGTACCAAATCAATAACTATTCCAATTACCAAATCCCTGTCTACAAAAATCCTCCTAAGACAATAAAATCTCAACTGAAATTCAAGAAAGTAACAAAAGGTAAGAGTATAAATTAGCATCGTCCAAATAAAAAAAAAAGTATTAATAATTTTAATTCAAATTTTTAGAAATCCTTTTTCAAAAATTGTCCTTCGACGCGTAATTTTCTCTGGATATAACATGTCTTTACATTACTATGCTTGTAACTCTGAATCAAAGTTGTACCTAACAAGTAGGCGGCCGCGACATGCGACTATAGATTCGTAACTACAGATTTGCGGTTGTGGAGTTTGTTAATTTTACGTGTGCTTTTTTTATTCACCATCAATCAATTGATGGAGCGCTTCCGAATGGTCCTTTCGATCCTTTTCGCGTATTATTATAGTAAATGTTTTGCATTTCATATCTCGAAAGTTGAATATCTCCGGAACCACTTGTCCGATTGAGCTGATTTTTTGAGCGGGTATATATATTTTTTTATTGATTAAGATAGAAGACGTCGAGACGAAAATTTTGAAAAAATAAAAATAAATCGATTGGATCGTTTTCGAGATATCGAATAAAATCGATTTTCATGCAAGGTTAAATATCTCCGGAACTAACCATCCGATTGAGCTGATTTTCAATACCAAACATTGCAATCATAAGAGATACCTTCATGCCAAATTTGAAGTTGATATCTCGTTTTTTTCAAAAGTTAGCGTGTTTACAAGGATTTTCAATGAAAAACGGAAAACTGACCATATGTCGAAAACTTTCTACCAACGGGTATACATATTTTGGTTGATTGAGATAGAGGACATCGAGACGAAAATTTTGAAAGAAAATAAAAATAAATCGATCCAGTCATTTTCGAGATATTGAAAGAAAACGAATTTTCGATACATAGCAATATCTCAGGAACTAATCTATCGATCGAGCTGAAATTTGGCACATAACTAGCACCATCTAATTCCATCTATCTCACAAAATTTCAGATTTTTCGAAACTCTTTTACCCGTTTAATCGTTAAATTTACGAAAAAGTGACCATTGGTCAGCATGACCACATACAGACATTTTCGCCAAACTTCGTATTTTTACGTTTCAGACCATTCTAGAACGTTTCCAGGTAAAATTGGAAAATGTCAAAATGGAACGATTACAATGCTTCCATTCGGAAGCAAAAAGGAAAAATGAAATAGCCTGAGTCGTTTTCGAGATATTGCAAAAAATAGATTTACATATAAAATTTGGTATCTCCGGAACTAACTCCCCGATTGAGCTGATTTTAAATACCAAACATTATAATCATAAGAGATACATTCATGCCAAAGTTAAAGTTGATATTCAAATTGTTTCGAAAATTAGCGTGTTTACAAAGAATTTCAATGAAAAACAGAAAACTAGCCATATCTCGAAAACTTTTCAGCAACAGGTATACATATTTTGGTTGATTAAGATAGAAGACATCAAGAAAAAAGTTTTGAAAAAAAAATAAATAAATCGGGGTCGTTTTCGAGATATCGAGTAAAATCGGTTCACAAGCAAAGTTAAATATCTCCGGAACTAATCGTCCGATTCAGCTGATTTTAAATACCAAACATTGTAATCATAGGAGATACCTCCATGCCAAATTTCAAGTTGATATCTCAATTTTTTCGAAAGTTAGCGTGTTTACAAGGATTTTCAATGAAAAACAGAAAACTAGCCATATCTCAAAAACTTTCCAGCAACAGGTATACATATTTTTATTGATTGAGATAGAAGACGTCGAGATGAAAATTTTGAAAAAAAAAAAATGAAATCGGTTCAGTCATTTTTGAGATAATGAAGGAAAACGAATTTTCGATACATAGCAATACCTCAAGAACTAATCGATCGATCGAGCTGATTTTAAATACCAAACATTGCAATCATAAGAGATACCTTCATGCCAAATTTCAAGTCAATATCTCCATTTTTTCGGAAGTTAGCGTGTTTACAAGGATTTTCTATGAAAAACAGAAAACTAGCCATATCTCAAAAACTTTCCAGCAACAGGTATACATATTTTTATTGATTGAGATAGAAGACGTCGAGATGAAAATTTTGAAAAAAAAAAATGAAATCGGTTCAGTCATTTTCGAGATAATGAAGGAAAACGAATTTTCGATACATCGCAATATCTCGAGAACTAATCAATCGATCAAGCTGAAATTTGGCACAGTCCTAGTCCCATCTAATTCCAACTATCTCACAAAATTTCAGATTTTTTGGAACTTTTTTACCCGTTTAATCATTAAATTTACGAAAAAGTGACCACCGGTCAGCATGTACACATACAGACATTCTCGCCAAACTTCGTATTTTTACGTTTCAGACCATTCTACATCGTTTCCAGGCAAAATTGGAAAATGTCAAAATTGAACGATTTCAAAGGCTTCCATTCGGAAGCCAAAAATCAGAAATAAATGAACTTGAACTTGAATTCATAATGAAATTGAAAGCATGAAATAATTAATAGAGAAAAATGGTATTGGCTGTTCTGTATCATTAAATTCCTGAACTAGGTTCATTTAGACAATTCAATTAAATACAGACTCCCTGCATAAAGTTACCGAATATTTGTCAATTCACCTCCTGGGAGGTAATTACACATGGTTTTACAATTATCATCTTCATTTTGTATTCTACATTCGAAAAATTTTAAGATATAAATAGACATAAGTTGGTTGGTCATGGAAACGTCAGTATAATAAATTTCTCTCCCACTTTGTCGTCATTCTAATCAATCGCACTATTATTTGGCCTATACCTACACGCAACTGTTTGCTTTTTCTCACATTGAAAACTCTGTATAGTTTATGCACGTATTCGCGAGTCACTGTTGACTCCCAGCGTATGTCGAACGATGCCGTAACTGCCGCAATGTTATATATAAAACAGAAATATCTATGGAATATGAGGAGATTCGAAAATGGAAAGATAATCAGAACAAGTGTCATTCTTCCTTTGAACTCACGACAGAGGTGGTTATTTTAGTATCACAACTAAATTACTTGGAAATCGTCAGGGGGTGCCTTATTAATTTTCACTCACACATACATTTTTTCTTTCTCACTGAAGGAACAATAAATTAGCACTCCAGATGTGTCCTGTTGAGATGCGTGGTCTCACTGAAAGAAAAATGCGATTCATATTCTCATAATGAAGAGAAACATTGTCTTTTATCTCTATTTGCTTCCGAATGGAAGCATTGTTTTCGTCGGATTTTGACTTCCTCCAATTTTGGCTGGAAATGATGTAGAATGGTATGAAACGTGGAGAAATGATATTTTTAGAAAATTTCTGTATGTGTGTGTGTGATAATTTGACTTTTAGTCGATTATTTTTTAGAAAATACAACCCTAAAAGGATAAAATTCATTCGGAAAAATTGAAAATTTTGGCTGATAATTGGTATCATTGAGATGCAACTCTGTGCCAAATTTCAGCCGGATCGGTCAACAGTTTCCTGAGATATTGCCATGCATCGGAAAATCGTTTTTCTCAAATATTTTCTAAACCATCCAACCGATTGAATTTTTTTTTTTCAAAATATTTGTCGTGATGTCTTCTATCCAAATCAATTATAATATGTATACCCGTTCATTGAAAGTTTTCGAGATATTGCCCATTTTCAATTTTTCACCTAAATTCCTTGTTCGCACGATACCTTGAGAAATAACAGAAAAAAAAAAGTTCAAACGTAGTGGGATTTTAGGTCTTATGAAAATAAAGGTTGGTATTGTGAATGGGCTCAATTGACTGTTAGGTTTCGAAGATATTTAACTTTATGTGTGTGACGTTATGAGTTTTACCCGGAGGTAAAACTCAAGGTTAAAAGGATATAAGTCCTCTTGGTGGTGGATTAGGTATTGGGAATGTGAAGCTCCCGTTCTGGTTCTTGTTATTATCCTTTATTCACTCCGTTCTCGCCTAACTTCAGCGGTGAGCTCACGGGGGGTTTGCTCACTCGGCGGATATCGGATGGAAGGATATGGAGGGTTAAGGTGTTATTGAACACTCGCGTATTAATCGGTAAAAGTATGGTATATTCACTATAGTTGTTAAAAAACACGACAATGTTCGTAAATGGGTCGGTATACGCGTAATTAAGATGTTTGACTCGACTTGACTTGGGACTTTGACTCATTTCGATCTTATCTGGCTTAAGGCCTGAGCTCAGAGATCCACTCTGTTCTGCTTCTACCTGTACTCTGGTCTCTGCTGAGTCCAGGAGACCCACTAAAGCTCGCCAAAGTTCCAAGCAGCTGAGCTAAGCAATCCCACGGTTTACTTTACTAATACAGTTTTGTGCCATCATTGACCCGAACTAAAACAGTCAAACAGTTCAGCACGTCTGAACTGGACTTGCAAAAATCGTGAGACTGCTTACCACGATGTCCAAATGACACCGTGGAATTGCTGATCAAAACCTGGATGACAGGAAAGAGAAATCATATTTCTCACTCCCCTCATCCAGCTATTGTTTAACATTTTTCATTAATTGATAACTAAATCGACGTATTGGTCGATCCCAATGCGTCACATGTGTAAAACTATTTTCTCAAATATCTTCAAAACTATCCAACGGATTTCAATTTTTTTTTTCAAAATATTTGTCTCGGTGTCTTCTATCCAGATCAATCATAATATGTATACCCGTTCATTGAAAGTTTTCGAGATATTGCCCATTTTCCATTTTTCACCTATTCGTAGGATAACTTCAGAAATAACAGAAAAAAAAAGTTCAAACTTGGTGGGATTTTAGGTCTTATGATAATGAAAGTCGGTATTGTGGATGGACCAAATCGACTGATAGGTTTTGAAGATATTAACCTTTCCATAGCTGAATTAAAAGTGATGGACCGAATTCAATGTTTTTTTTTCTGTAATATCACATGATATTACAGTGATTCGAGATCCATTCGGAAGCATACTATCAATGAAATTGGTAGAAACGTAAAGAAATGCGAGTTATAATTACATATTTTGTTAAACGTTCAGCTGCTGCCGCCTTCACTCCTGCCACATTAACTTCTGTCACATAGGAGCCTATGAACTACTTGTTTTAGAAAAAAAAATGGAGCTGGTATTTCTGCAACAATGGCTAGATATTCGCATCAGAGAATTATGCCAGCTATTTTTATCTCTTTCAATATTGTCTCCTGTACTTGTGACAACATACCCCTATAAAATTTCCTCGTTAACCCCCAAGCAACCACCCCTCAGTAAATTTACTTTCCGAAATATCTTTTGCGCCCCTGTACTCTTCCTACATTACACGTATTTCATCAGTCTTTGGATTGAAAATTATGCACTACGGACAATAAAAGAAAAAGTTATTTATATCAACTTCATTCAGCGGTCAACGTCCTCATCAGTCTTCCAATGCAGGAAATAAAATCGATCAGGCGAAAATTAAAGTAGTTAAAATAGAACGCAATTCCAATCGAACAGAAATTTTTTTCCGAATCAATACACATGACAATTAACTGATGTGAAATGTATTGATCGTAGGTGTCAATTGTTACTCGTCCGAACCATTTCACACCATGTAGAAACACGTGCAAATCACGTTTTCCACTGGCGAAGAGTTTCCGTCTGGAAAGAACGTTAAAACCCGCTGGTATTTTCAAACATTGTTGTATTTAATACTCATATCAGCTGCAATATATCATAAAATGGACATAATCTATTGTGCTATATTGATGTTTTGCGATGATACTTAATTAATACTACGTAGAAATAATGATAACATTCATTCATATAATTGACATCGGTGAATTTGATAAATTCACTATAAGCAAATAACACTAATGACGTCAGCAATTTTATCCCTACTCGAGAAAACGCTATATGCGTACCGTAATATCTACGTCATGGTTAATTGGGGTAGTTGCTTGAATGGTTTGTTTTCTCTGTGCAAGCTGATAATTAATCGGTGACCCAAGAGAATATCTTTGAGAGAGAGATGAAATCATATGGATTTTTTAAAGGATACAGTGAAAGAACAGCGCCCTTACTAGACTCATCGGTTACCCTACGGTGGTTGTGCAATCTTTCCACGTCTGCGCGGCGTTCATTGGGTCTATAAAAGCATCGCCAGACTACCAAGATGCTTCAGACGCGACGATACGCGTAACAGTGAAAATGTAATCGCTCTACATAGTGAATTAGAAGATCATTTTACGTGAAGAAAATAAATGTCATAGTATTGTTAAAACGTTCAAAATGTGTGATGCAATATAATCAATGATAGTTGAAGATTTATGGAAAATTATCCAAAACAAAAATGTAAACAAGAAAACGGGTTGGATATTTGAAGAGAATTTGACCATCATCCAAGTTCAAATTGTGAATATTCCTAATTGAACATAAAAGAGAAAAATTGTGAGTCGAAAAAACTTCAGTTTTGTGTTTTTGGTGAACATCAATTTGCTTCATGGTAAGTGATTCTGGGATTTATTGCTATCCCGGTGCTGTTATGGCTCCATTAAAAATTTACTGAAAGTGTGGATTCACATTTATCTCTTTATATTGGTGAATGAAAATGTTTGAACAAACGCGATAAGCGAGAATACAAGTTTACTGGCATTGATGAGCTGATATTATTTAATAAACTATTACCATGATGGAATCTCATTATCGTTTAATGAATTAAGGTAGACCTGATATTTCTCCTGTGAAAAATGATACTAGAGGTGATCGATTCATAGACACACCTGTAGAAATTATTACAGAGTTTCTAAATATATATTTTCATAAACTGTTGACATTGTTTTTCAACAGTTTTTGGAAATGGGTGGGGGGTATTAACCAGCAATGAGTAGACATATTCTAGTCGAGTATATTTGTATGATTCCTTGATTTTTTAAATTTTCATCATGGATAACCAAGTTTAAAACATTAGATCCCAAAATAATACGAAACCCTGTAATCTCTCGAAAAAGAAAGACATTTTCCTCCCAGCCTCGAGCTATGAAGTTGTTTTTCTCATCATATTCAAAATAAAGCCAGGGTCAAATTTCGAATCCATGATAATCAATAAGCCTCATATGTAGTGAATACTTAAAAATCACGATAAATACATTTCTTGCGTATGGAGACCCTGGGTACAGTCGATGCTAGGATTAGCCTGTTCCAGTGACCTATAAACGGCATTATCTTGAGAACAACGGGTCATCATCAAGAACCATGACCTCTTGCCATAGAAATCCAGAAATCCATATCAATAGCCTTAGTTAGACGAAATTTTCTCCATACAACAGAAATATTTCATGAATATTTAGAGTTTTCCACTTTTCAATCACAAATTTGAGCTCATGCTCTGCCCATAGACACATCAATCAGCCTATTTGATTTTCTATTTACTCAATTTTCCATCGAGTTCTAAACTATTATTAGCACGAAAATTCGAAAAAGTTTTCTTGGCAAGGGTAGCAAAAGAAAATTCAATGTAATGTATCTGACAAGGAACACTAGGGAGGTGTTCCCCTCCGATTTCGATAAAACTTATATATGTTGTAGAGGACTCGAAACTAATGGACACGTATTTTTTTTTATCGGCGGATACGCAGTTTTAAGGGAGGAAACCATGGTCAGAAAGTGACCACTTTTGGGGGTGATTATTCAATTCCATCTATAAGAAGGGAATTTTCATAAATGTTCATTATGGGAATAAATATCTTCTGAGGAATTATGAAAATCACAATTGATAGTTCCTACGGGGGCTTAAATTTGCGGGGTAAACTACCCCTGTAAAGACTTCATTTTTCGAAAAAAAACTATGATTAAGAATTTTATGAGACCAACTGCGTTGGATGGAACATGGAAAATGCGGAATACCTGTTTTTGGTTTTTCCCCAGAACTGGAGTTTTCTAGGGTGAAAAAAATAATTTCCCGGCAACATCATCCACCAAGGTGGTGGGGTTATTTATTCAATTTATCCAACTGATGAATAGCTGGGGAGGAATTATGGAAATCACAATCAACACTCACTCTGAGGTTTCAAATTTGGGGGTACTACCTCATGAAAATTGTGTCTTTCAGAAAAAAAAAGTGCGTGAAGTCCCTCCGCGCGGAAGAAGTGAAACTTCATGATAGCAAATTGGAAACATGAAACGATTGAAGTCAATGTTATTGTAACACAATATTTTTGGCAAACACAAATTTTATTATTTTTTGACAAAAAAATTTTTTCAATTTAATTCTCACTTTCAGCGAGCGCTGTATCCATATAACGTACCTTCACATAACCTCGACTCCACTGCATCCCCTGTAGCCTCCTTTTCACTCATTTTAATTATATTCAAATCACAAAATCACCACACACTATTATTACACTCCAAAATATTTCGTATAAAATATCAAATTAAGATTTAAAATTAACAAACTGATTCTAAACCTGAATTTATCACAAAAATCAACACAATTAAAACACTCGCATTGAAAACCATGTGATGCTTCACTCACTAAGGCAACAACACTTGCTGCGTAGCTAGTATAGCACGCGCATGCGTCTGAATGCTATGCCTGTAAGACCCTTTCTCTCTCTCTCTCTCTCTCTCCTCTCTCTCTCTCTCTCTCTCCTCTCTCTCTCTCTCTCTCTCTCTCTCTCTCTCTCTCTCTCTCTCTCTCTCTCTCTCTCTCTCTCTCCCTCTCTCTAGTACTCTGCGTTGAT